>NQII01005738.1:0-116915 GCA_002778355.1 Clitarchus hookeri | reverse complement strand
ATATATATAGCAATTCTATCATTGTTGTTGATAAAAATAAATCCATATTCAATTTGATGTGTCAAAACATTCAATTTTATTTTTGATATCCTTATATACATCATCTGACACTATATAAACAATTAAGGAATCTCTATCTGTACTTAATAACTTTATTGTTGTATTTCTTCTCCAGTACATTTTAATTCAAGTACAATACATTATCTACAAATTTGTTTATTTAACGTAAATTTTACTTTCTTATAAATCATCAAATATCTTTATTAATGGTAGTTCTAGGTTCCAAAATGTTACTTTTATTAACATTTCCTGAGGATCATAATATCTTACATCACATCTTCGTCTTATAATTGCCAGTTATTTTTTTGTATACAGCGCTATTAGATGAAAATTCTTACTTCCTTGTTGTTTTAACTTTGTAAAAATTTATATGAAATCTTTCAACCATGCATTTTGTTCCGATCAAAAATAAAAGTTAACTTATTTTTAAAAAATCCTCGATTGATGCATTACTTCAACATTTGACAATCACTCACATAATAATTTATTTTGTTTTCAGTGTATTCATTAGTTTTATACACTGAAGAGCCAGAAAAAATGGTATAGGCGTGCGTATGCAAATAACAGAGGTATGGAACCAATCAGAGTAACGCGATGCGGTCGGCAGCTAGATCTGTTACTGCTGCTACAATGGCAGGTTATCAAGATTTAAGTGAGTTTGAACATGGTGTTATAGTTGGCGCACGAGAGATGGGACATAGAATCTCCGAGGTAGCGATAGTATTCGGATGTTCGCGTACGACCATTTCACGAGTGTACCGTGAATATCGGGAATCCGGTAAAACATCATATATTCGACATCTCTGTGGCCGGAAAAAGATCGTGAAAGAACGGGACACGACGCCTGTCGAGAATCATTAAACGTGACAGACGTGCAACCTTTTCTCAAATTGGCGCAGATTGGATTTGTGGACTGCCCTGCAGGATTCATGGTGTGAAAAGCCTCCTGAATACCTTCAGACATTAGTCGAGTCCATGCCACGTCGTCTTGCGGCACTTCTGCGCACTGGTTGGATTGGGGATGGGGGATAAACGGTATTAGGCAGGTGTACCAGTTTTTTTGGTTGTTCAGTGCATATTTTGATTTGTTTTATATATGTAATAGATGTATTAATTTTATAATTTAATTCCTTATTCCCAGGAGAATGATTTTTAGAAATCAGTCAAACCTTTAAATTAACAATGAAGTTTTTAAGGAATACCCATTTCAACAATAATATTATAATCATAGTCTCCATCATTATAAACCAACTATAAAACTTTATTGTAGAGAACTTAGGTGGTTTTGTACATTCTTGTTTCATATCATTTGTTAAAATACTGTATTCTATAAAACCATTCAATTAAATATGTTGGATCAATGCCCACACATACAAATCATTGCCATAAAAGTACATTATGTAATTCTAATACTTTTACTATTGTATGAATCTTCTTTAACCACTTTTTCTTTGAACGGTTTTATAGGTTTACAATACGTGTTATATTTCTCGATATCAGTTATATTCAATTTCACACTTCCGTTTAATCTTTGAAATTTCTCCACGGATTCCTTTTCCGAATTTTTCATATATAGTAAACCGTTATAAATGCTGTCTAGTTTCTTTGAATGATGCATCATCTGCTAAATTTATTGCAGATTTATTGTAAACTGAATCTTACTTACAGTTCTAATTACGAGTTTTTTTTTAAGTTCCCAAACACATTCTTAAACAGAATTGTATCGCGTTTTAAGTACAAGTAGTGATAATCACCAAAGATTTTACAGTTGAAAGATTTATACTCCTTCTATGCAAGTTTATTATCTGAATCTTTCAAAAATGTGTTGTTTAATGTAAAAAATAATTTTTTTTTGTTGGTAAATTTTTATTAAGTCTGGAATAGTTGGGAATACATTCAGATAGATATATATATATACAGGATGAGTATAAAAGAAAACCCCAAATACGGAAGTCTATAATATCAAAACTAAACAACCTACAACCTTGATTGACTAATCAAATTAACCGTGAAACCATGATCTTTTTTAAGCCATACATTCATAAATGTTTATTATGACCACAATGAGCGGCCCGAACGATATCTACGGGATAATAAAACTCGTTCCACGCTCTTGTCAGAATGTCTGGTGTTACGGTTTGGATGGCGTTCGTAACTCTTGGTTTGAATGGTGAGTGGGTGGCAAGCTCGCATTCGACACGTCAATGTGAAGGCGACGGTCTGATGTTTCCTTTATGTAAAGAGAGATGACACTGGGAGTGTATGTCGTCGCACTATGAGCGTTGGTTGTGTGTTAGTCTGCATTATGATGGCGACTAAACAACAGAAGGCGCTGTGTGTTATTCAGTTTGCTAAATGTAAATCGGTTACGACTGTTCAACGTGAATTCCGTCGCAAATACGGACGTCATCCTCCCGATAGGTGGAGTATCATACGTTGGTTTCGTCAGTTCCGTGACACATGGTGCCTTTGCAAAGGCAAAAGTTCCGGGCGGCCGCGTGTGTCCGAAGAGAATCTGCAACGGATTCAACAAGCGTTCGTTCGCTGTCCGAGAAAATCAAATCGACAAGCTAGCCGGGAAATGCAAATCTCTCAATCAGCGGTATGGACAATGTTGCGAATGCGATTGCTGTACAAGCCATACAGGTTATAGCTTGTACAGGCTCTTACCGATAGGGATAAAGAATTGAGACGTGATTTCTGCGCGTTGGTTCTTGCCCAGAACGAGGTATACAATGCCTTCATGTCTAAGATGGTTTTTAGAGATGAAACGACGTTCCATACAGATGGTAAGAAACAACGTGCGGATATGAGGTCAGGAGCCTCCAGATGAAACCACCAAACACTAGCGCGCTTCCCCCAAAGTGAACGTGTTTTACGCTGTATTCAAAGACACTGTTTTTGGCCCTTTCTTTTTTACGAACACACTGTTACTAGAATCCCTTATTCCGACATGCTTAGAGAGTGGTTGTTTCCTCAGTTATAAGAGGTGGCGGGGTACTTCATTTTCCAGTAGGATGGTGCGCCACCCCATTGGTACCTAGCTGTTCGCGGATACCTGAACGAGAGATTGCCGCAACGCTGGAATGGTCGAGGAGCATCTGGTGACCAGGCTCTTTATCACTAGCCTCTAAGAAGTCTGGATGTTACCCAAAGCATTTTTTCTATGGGGGGTACATAAAGGATCAAGTTTTTCGTCTACCACTGCCGGCTAACATTGACGACCTCAAATCGAAAATTACGGACGCCATCCAAACCGTAACAATGGACATGCTGACAAAAGTGTGGAACAATTTTTATTATCGTGTAGATGTCGTTCGGACCGCTCGTGGTGGTCACATTGAAATTTTATGAATATATGGTAAACAAACTTCACGGTTCCACGGTTTATTTGATTGGTTAATCAAGGTTGTTGGTTGCTTGTTTTTGATATTATATACCTTCAATGTTGGGGTATTCTTTTATACTCAACATGTATATAAGGTCTTGTAAAACGAAATATAAATCTTCTTTCCGAAAATTTCACAGTATATTATCAAACTTTATATAATTAATTGGTTTGCTCACTTTATTGAAACATTTATTTACAATATCCAGTTAATGTTATAAATGGGTTTTCATCAATTGGTAGAATTATTTCGTAGGTTTTGTTTATTTGATTACAACTTTAAACATTAACAATCATTCACTTCTGCGAGACTAACTTCATCATCTGAACATCAACTTAAATCTATCAATAAATCGAAATTCCACTAATACATTTTGTATCTCAACTTTCTGTTTAATTAATATTTGGTATTGCGTAAACATGCTTCTATTTTTACGACAATGCCTTTTTTACGTTAACAAAATTTATATATATATATATATGATTTTGTACATATTCAACAACAATAATTTCTTAGAAAATATATAATCTACTTTCGTATTTTGTAAAATATTTATTTATGGACAGCTTTACTAAGTTATTGTACCCCTTGCAAAAATAATTGGAATTACATAATAGATTGCTAATTAAAACTGCTATAACTTTCCTGTTATATGACAACGATATTTAATATTTTTTTATTTCATTATTAAATTATATTCAAATAATGAAATTTTTTGAATTTATGTATTTTCCAAATCTTCACTATTATTTAATTCCTTTTGATGTATTATATACAATCATCATTGTTCTTCTTACTATACTCGTAAAGTTTTTCATAGAAATTCTTTATTATGTATTTACATATTTATTTCGTGTTATTTTATTTCCATGAATTGATTGAAAATTAAACCTATTTGGTTAATCTTCCTGGATACATATATTCATGTATAAGTTACTTTTAATTTATTCTTGGAGGCGTGCATTTAAAATCCAATGTTATATCAAACGCACAAAATTGTTTACCACCATCAAATTTACATTATCTTATACTATATTAGTTAATAACAACATTTATATGACTTGCATTACATGAACACATAAATGTACATGTTTATTTGTTTTGGGAATTAAACATAAAATGATATTTCATGAATATATGAAAGTTGTCTTTTTCATGGAATTCTTATAATAATCAACTTATATGTTTAACCCAATAATATGATCACTGTGTAGCAGTAAGTTAACTTGTTTGGATTTTTTTTTGTATTTATTACTAGTATGTAATTACTTGAATGTTGTATCCTTGAGCATACATACATTGAATGAAAAATTTAATAACTCTTAATAATTATTTATATTATTAGTATTTACTTAAAAACCATAACTCATCTTATGATTTGTACTGAGTTATATTATAATCACATGATTTATTGGAGTGAAATTTAACCATTTTTAAAACAGTGTCTATAGAATTTAAAATTATGTAAAATTTTATATTTCGCAGTTAAATTTACTATAGTTTTTACATTCTTGAAATTAATACAACACTTTTTAAGTTATATAAATCTTGGTAGTAGAACAAAAGTTCCTTCACGAAGTGGGTTATATTTATCAGAGTGGATATTAAATCATTTTACTTAACGAAACATAAATTTGTGCTTTTGCATTAAAGCTATTTTATTTTCTAATGATATTGTTTTCAACTTCAATTAATGCAGTATTCATTACGGTTGAATTATTTTTAAATATTACATTATTACTTGAATGGTAATAATGATAATATTATCAGTTTGGTCTACAGTATTTTTACAACATATGGAACTACAACTAAATTTATGGTTATGGATGTTTTCCTACCCCTTTCTTAGTCAAACCAACAATTTTTCGAAAATTTAAAATATGGGATGTAATAAGTTATTTAATATGTGAAGTGATGATCATTTATCATGTGACAGTAATGGTTTCAACCTCCCCGAACTCTATGTGTCCATGTTTTCCGTTTCGAGCTTCTCTCTGCCATGTCCCCTCCTATTGTATTAATCCTGTGTACAAGTCTGGTTGTTAAAAGATTCTATTACAAGTAAACACCTTGAACCAAGCGAGTTTAGTCAAAACAAATAAATATGTGGCGTCGATATGTATGTGGTGTTACTTAAACGCACTGCTAAAGCCAGGCTTTACGTTCAATATACGGTACCGTAACTAAGCATTCGTCATACAGTAAAAAATACATATATGTATATGTTCCGAATTTTCAATTGATTAGTTAATGTGTTTTCTATAGTTGCTTTTCTTTTAGTTATTGTAATCACCTACTAAAAATCATTAAACGCATGAGATCGGTAACGTATATTTATTGTTTTCTCATTGCCGTATTTGTTGGTGCATTGATATAACCTGAAAATCTGAAAATTTTTATCCATGCCTTTTCTTGCCAGTGTTAAGCTACATATGTTTCGCACAATACAGGCTTCTAATGTGTGGACACTCTCAATTTGTTCTTTGACATATTATTTAAAATGACTATGTAAGTTGGAAATCCCGAGAAGACTAAAAACCGCTCCAGCGAAAACGCAAAGTGTGATAACTGTCATTTAACTGCGATGGTCTCTCGGTTATTTTTCCGGTTGTCCGGCAACCCCGCCTAGCGGCAGCGCGATGCCATTACGTCCGTTTATTACGGCTACGCCACCTTTTGTGACACAACAGTGTGTCGTGCCGGACAGTTCTAGCTGCTGCGGCAGACACACGTATTGTGAGAGCAGCCATACAAAGGTTCTGTCAGTAAAACGGGATTATGAAAATTAATTGATTTTCACAGACTTCTCAGTTTTGTTGGAATCACTAGCCATGGAAATAGTCAATTTTCCTCAATACCAATATTCATTAATTTGAACAGATGCGGTTGGTAACGGTTCTCTACACAGACGTTGCACATACTTCCCACACTCAATGCTTGTGCGGACATCAAGTTGCATAACGACATTTCTAAGCCAATGTGTAGGTCTATATTCCATGTGTCCGCAAACAATTACACTGATTAGTAGCCAACTCAATCCACTTGACAATATCACTGTGGCTCTTGTCTGCATATACGAACAGTGCTTAAATCTAGTCGCTCAATGATGAATACAAATGTCTATCATTATTACATTTGTAGTACTGCGTGTCTTATTCCGGGTTACATGTTAAAAAGTTTAATGAAATCGATTCCAACGGGAAACCATAAAATGAGCGATTTAAAAAGCACAGGATAAATCTAATTATATTTTACTACGGTCTCGCTGTCATTAATAATGAATGATGTGCAGAAATAGTAAAGTATTGAATGCGTGAGATTAGCTGCGTAGGGAGGAAATTTCATTTAAATTTATGAGCCACGTATCTTTAGAATATATACAGTTCTACTTTTATCTCTCGACGCCTAACACTGATAGGATTCTGGCATTGGCAGTTCATATTACCAGATTTAGAGACATATGATCGGTTTGTCTTGAAAACAGGGACATAACAAGTTCTAGGTGTTACTGTAACATTTGTGGAGTTTTCATGATGAAATGATGTCCCAATTTCCGCGTTAATTGGAGAGGATAACTGCTGGCATATCTTCGTGTAAGTAAATTGGCCACAGCAAAGGCCTAGAGTGTTTAATAAATATACTTCATGTTTGAATTCTGACACAGTTGTTCCACGTTTTGAATGCTTGCCCGCGCCATAGTATTATGCAGCTTGTCATACACGCATATTTGCACATACTTTTTCTCAGGCGCTCCACCTCCAGACTTTGAAATATATATAAATGCATAAAAATATGAAATATTTGTTTAGGGTTTGATAATTTATAGTTTTATTGATGACAACTAGTGGTGCAAAACGTAATGAGATTCGTTGCAATTAGCTCATGATGAAACTAATAGCAAAGGGACACTACATTTGTTGACATTGATATCTACAGATATGCGAAACATGAGAAGTAATTTTGAACTTTCCCATTTTTTGTGGTGGTCATAAATATTTAACCCAGATTGTTACACTGATTACGATTCACGCTATCATTTTGCCGGAAAATAGCTCAATAAGTTTTTATGGTCTCCGAGAATAACTTTTAAGCAAATATGTCACTGGAAGGGTGGCAAAATGGATCAAAAGCCTATCGCATTAAAGAACAGACAGAACAGAGAGATAAACTTTATAATATTAACAAATGAAAATTTTTGAATAATCACCAATTATTTTTTATGGCGTATTGTACAGCGTGTATGTAAGTTTCATATCTATATCAAATTCCTACCCTACATGTTATATATAATAAGTATATCTATATAAATATATATTAGTAATTTAAAGGTAATTGCGTGATTGTGTGTAGTTATTGTCAGTTTCAAATATGACCCAGTCGAAGGAAGACCCAAAACACGTTGCGACATTTATAGTCTCTAAAAGAAAGCACCGAAGTGCCAGCGGATATCCCCTCCTGGTGATATATTATTCCAATTACGCCACCACGATACTATATAACGCTTAGCAACTCTTTTAGTGGGGCCTGTCTGTGGACCCACGCCGATAATAAAAGCCCTCAAGATGCAACACCAACTTGGTGAGCCGTTCGTTGCTTCCCGTCACTACATTCTGCCTTTGGCATTGGTCCATATATATTGGTTGTAATGTATTTGGGTAGCTACAGATTCCATGTAAGTGGATTCACAGATGGCCGCAATCGTATCTCTCATGGCATTCTCGTCATTAGGGTAGCGATTGTAAACAACTGGCACTATGTTGACTTGCAACATAGTACAGTAATTTTTACCTGTCACTGTTCCGTCAAAGAAGAATGGCTCACAAATCCTCTGCTAGGCATACCGCACCACACTGTTAGCCCAGAAAGATTAACAGCTCGCTCTACCACAATGTAGGAAGTTTCATAGGCGCTGTGCACACAGTTGTGCGGTTTGACAGTTTCATTGAATAACGTCAGTAAAATGCTCGTTGTCGTTGCTCATGTCAAAACTCACCCACGAAATTCGTCATGCCTATCTGGGTCGTCTTCATTCATTGCGTGAAGTCACGCGAGAATAAAGGGCCTCTTCTTTACGTGCTTCCTTGAAAGGCGGTGCGCAGTTGATTTACTGGCACCTGACTGAAGCGCGGTTTGTCGTACGGACTTTGACTTCCAGGAGGAACGTTTGAATGTGTGCATCACAATCCCCACACTTCCTTCGTCCTTTGTCGTTCGATTTCTGCCACACCATCCTTTCTTCGCATCACACACTGTTTCGTCCCTCTCAAACATGTCATGTAATCGTAAGTTTTACACGTGACGGTGGCGCAGTATTTAATTCTTCCCTCCATTGTCTATGCATCTTAATCGTATTCCCAAAATTTCCAGCGCCATTTCCTGTATAATTGCAGTGCTGCCGCTTGTGACTGCAAAAGTAACTGACAAAAGCAGAACGGCCACATGCGCTCGCACACGCCCACTGTTGTCCTTGTAGCCTCAAATGCATGAAGTTCTATATCATTATCTCTGATATTAACGTACAAAAAGTGGGAACATTCACTTGGGACAACCGATATTGTAGCTATATATTTCCATCATAGTTAAATTAAATTCTTCTTGAGTCTTTTATGTAACTCCAGATTTGTTAATTTAAAACTTTTCTTGTCAAAATTGTAAGTATTTCTGCACGAGTCTAAAATACAATAATACAACCATAGTGCATATAATTCGCAGCATATTCAGCTTTACGCAGTAGCTCTGCTTTATACTTCCTCGTTAGCAAAACATTTCTTATAACCTAAACCTACATTAGAATACAGCTGTTTAAGAATGCGGATAATATCGCGCAGTCTTAACACACCATTGAAGATAGTGTATTATGCACACACGTAAGGCAATGTATTTTAGTTATGTTGTTGCATACCATAATCACATTATGCAGGCTGTATGTTCTATCCCAGCCTACTGCACAGTTTTTGGTATTCCATGTCAAATTTTCATTACTTTTCAGCATAATTATGTACAGTTACTAATATTATATTTTCTTTACCCCTCTTCTATTAAATTACAACACATTTCTGATAAGCCCATGTATGGAGAATGGAACAAGACTACTACCATTAATACATAGGTAAACATTCTTCCCCGTAATTAATACATAGTTTATAATAAAAATTATGTGGAGTTATCTAAATCTCAGGCTATGGAAATGGTTTTATTAAAATACCATTAAACGAGCAGTTTATAACTCGTTGGCGTGTTTATAAAATTTTGACCTTGACGATGATAAGTTGAACTTCTAATAAAACGAACCATTTTTTCCACCTAGGAGTACAATAATCATTTACGAAAATAATGACAAAGATGTGTTTGCACTGAATTAGACTGATAGCCCTTTATAGCCATGAATTATGGGTTTCCTAATACGTACTTCATTATGGCAAGAAAATTATAAAAAATTATTACATGGCTATACACGCCAGTGCATCCGATGTAAAGTGCACTGTGTCAGAAATAAGGAACTTAACAGTATAGCGATAAGAAATTTGTTTCTGTCTTTGTTTCTCTTGCATGATCTTTAATGAAATGTTGCGTAAAATTCTTGTAATAACATAATAATACAAACATTGTATGCAATTTTAATATCCAGTTATAAATGTTTGATATTTATTTGTTTTATAAATACACTGGCCTGGTGTCATTTACCTCTAATATGACAAATGGAAACAAAACGTGGCAAAGCAATGCGCCCTTATTTAACGAAGTAATATCATAATTAAATAAAAATATAAATATTGGTATTACTTGTAACTCAATTAATAATAATAATGATGAACAGACATACGTTTCGAAGTAAAATAGTAAGAGATTCCATAACAATACAGAAATATTAATTACACTGTAAGGCATCGTACAAGTGGACACGTAAAGAATCCAAAGAACAAAATAACGAACAAATAATGGCAGATGCACATGATATAACATGCAATACTCGACCATTCAAATATGGTATTATATGAAATAAAGATAATTTAAAAATACTTTATCAGTCGATAATAGAATACAATAATACTTCTTAGCAATGGAACAATAACATATTTGCCTTTTGATTGTTTCCGACGTCCATGTCTTGTGACAACAAGAAATGAATGTTTCAATCTTCGTAATCTTCAACTGAAAAGTCTGTCGCAATATCTCAGTGTTGCAGGAGTCTGCAAAACGAATGGCATTCCTTTCGCGAAATTTTGCAAAAGGATAAATAGCCGTGGTATTTTAAAGAATAAATAGACCTAGATTCTAGATAAATAGCACTCACAGTTTCTGGAAATGTAATAGATTTTCGAGCATTTCTTCTCAAATTTTCCTCTTGGACACTGTCTGTTAAAAACACATTTTTACAAAAAAGAGTGCGAATGCTTCGCTGTTTCACCTGGAGGTGACTACACTGCGATAATTTTAGCAGTTCTTTCCTGACATCCACTTTTCTGTTCACCATAGGAGATGTTTTCGGTGCATTGTATAAAGACTTGAAGTTCTTTAAATCATGTGTGCATATCTCCATGTTGTGTACGGTAACCTTTTTAAGAGGTTTGGCGAATTATCTGTTGCCAATCTCGTGGCAATAATATTGTTGATGGTGGTAGCTTATTCACCTTTCGGTTAATTATTGCAAGGACTGTGTCTGCTTCGTGTGTGTATACCCCTTCAAAATTAAATTCTGGTAAACAATTTGTTCTTGCCTGTGTTTTTGAAAAATCCAAAAAGCACGTGATGACTGACATGTTTTTATTCTGACCGCAACAATTCTCAGTGCAGATTGTTCTTTCATCAACCGTGGAATTCGGTAGAACGTGATCTGCCTACTTCATGATTGCGGATGCTATCTCATTTCCACCACGTCCTGCTTTTGATTCATCTCACATAACACAGTGAGCTTAACCATCAGCCGAATCATAAAGTGTGACGTTAGATGTCCACAGTGACCTTTTATAAAAAATTTCAGAATTGGACAATAGAGGTGGTGAAGACACTTCTGAAGATCTGTAGTAATCACTTTGTTATTTGGGCTATTTTTGCAGCTGTTGTCTCACACGATTCTTCAACGCGTCGTTTTTATCGCAGTTGTCATTTTCAGGAGATATTAATGATAAATTAAAGGTGATTAGAAGAACACATTAAATTATTTACTGTGCTAAATAACATTACTAATAGCTACACAGATGCTAGAGTGATACAATACATAATATTCAATGGATCCGATGTTAACACACGCGTGTGACTTCTGGATAGGTTACACATGACTGCCAGGCTCCAGCTGTACAACATATTGGATGACTCACCCTAGTAGTTAGATGTAAAAAGCACTATCAGGAGATAGTACCTGCACTAAGACATACTCAAACGTAAACAGCTGCTTGGGTAGAATGATTATCTGCATCCGGGGACAATGTATTTTAAATGGGACCTGGCACCGGCCGGCTACCATGTTGTGACGTCACCCAGCCGCCATGCTGAACCCACCTGACCTTTCACCATAACCCAAGACCTTGACCTGATGCTTGTAACCCTGAATAACCTTAACGCCAAAAAATCAAAAAATCAAAATAAATGCAGAAATGTTATAAATTCCGAAATCTAATTTTAACATTTTTTTTTTTCAATATTGAACTATTACAAAACTTTTTTTTAAAGATATACGAGTTGGAGTTGCGAGGTTCGATGACACGTGGATTGACCAGGCTCCCGACATGACCAGCTCTCGCCAGGTTGCTAGTGTCCATCTCGTCAGCCAAGTTAGATGTCGTTGACCTTGACCCATGACCTTGACCTTCAACTCATGCCCATAACCTTAAATGACCTTAATACCAAAAATTCAAAAAAATGCAGAAAAATTATAAAATTGCAAAAAATAATTTAAAAAATTTAAAAAAAATAAAAAAAATTTTAAATTCTTTTTAAATTCAAGACCCAAGAGCCAAGACACAGGACCCAAGAGCCAAGACCCAGGATCCAAGACCCAGGATCCAAGACCCAAGACCAGATACCCAAGACCCAAGACCAGATACCCAAGACCCAACACCAGATACCCAAGACAGAAGACCAGATACCCAAGACACAAGACCAGATACCCAAGACACAAGACCAGATACCCAAGACCCAAGACCCACTATTCAAGACCCAAGACCCATTACTCAATACCCAAAAAATTCCAAAAATTTATAAAAATAATTTAAAATTAAAAAAACTTCCAATAATTTATAAAAAAAAATATTAATACCTTGTTATAGAAAACTTATATTTCCAGATGTTTCCTCAGCACCATGTCCAGCAGACGACTGACACTCGCCAATGTTTTGAATTGGTTAATTAGTCGACTGGCCTCCACCCCCTAACATTTGCTCATTCTGTCGAATGCACTCCACCCACCATATTCACTTTTAAGTTTGTCATTCACTTACTTTATCATCACCTAGGTGATGCTAGTGTATTATTTATCGATTTCACCACCAGAGATGCTGTCAATTTAACCACCATGTTGGATGTCGTTGATCTTGTCCTTGACTGCAATTACATATAACTCGAAAAATCGAGAAAAATCACTTTCCACACCATTACTAGCTGGTCACAACAAGTACCCATACCGACTAAACTTACTAACCAATGACTGACACCACCTAAGACTAACTCCATCAAAGACTGGTTATTAGCGAGATTGGCTGAGCACAAGACTAGCTCCTGACGAGACCAGTTCCTGAAAACTGACTAGAAAAACCGACAAGACCAACCTGCCATACCACCCACCTATACAAACGATGATGGCAAGTTTCAAAAAAAGTCTCTAATAAGAGTCTCATAGCTAACCTCAGCGCAGAAAATTTGCTCAGTATCTTCGCAAATAATTTCTATCAGATATGACCATACCAAAGGCCCATACTAACTTACCAAGCCAACTTACCAGACCAACTGACCAAGCAAACAAACTAGTTGCGAAAAAATTCACAAAATTATTCCCCTGATTTCGTTCGTTCGTCGTATACAACTCAGCGATTTTAAACGATACGAGTAAGGCATAATACTTCAAATTCAACTATAACCCTGCTACTGCATGCACTTACATAATTTTTTTCTAAAATGGACTCACCATTGATTGTTTACACCACTCAATAAATAAATCTTTCAGAGAACTATAAGTGACTGTATTAGAAATTGAATACGCATTACTATGTTTATAAGTAGAATTTTTTTACTTATTATATAAAATACACCTTTCTGATTATTTTGTACCTTCGAACTTTACATTTCTCAGACGTTTGCAGATCATGGATCAATAGTCTCATGCGATATGTCTCCGTTCCTTCAGTTTACTAATGATTGATGATATCTCAACATTGTGCGAGAAATGCCCACTTTTTGAAGGGCAATCAAATATGTTGGTCTATCAACAAGTTCAGTTGGGTCTTCGGGAAAT
This sequence comes from Clitarchus hookeri, assembly GCA_002778355.1. NCBI lineage: Eukaryota > Metazoa > Arthropoda > Insecta > Phasmatodea > Phasmatidae > Clitarchus > Clitarchus hookeri. The sequence continues at coordinate 103,019 of NQII01005738.1, read as the reverse complement.
AGATAGCCAGTATTCTCAGCGTCTTCTGCCTTTTTCGTGTCACTCATTGGAGCAAATGTGTTGGAGCGGTGTTTCAGTACGTAGAGAAAATCACCATCATCGTCTTCAACAGTATCACTGTCTTCATGTACATTTTAATCTGTGCTGTCTTCATGATCGTCTTCGATTCCTGTTTCATCATCAATATTATAACTGATTTTCTTTGTAGCAGGAGTTTAGTATCAGTATTAGACTCATCAGTATTTAGAACGGACGACCGTTTAGTTCATCGACTTCACGCTAACGTCTTGCAAGTTTACATTCTCCGCAAACCGACTCTACTGCACTCATTCCGTCTTTAGCTTTAACTGTCAGATCATAATCGCCTGTCAAATTGGTACCCATCGATCCAGCAGGGGGTATTACAGGTAACACTTACTGGCTCTCAAAATACGAATCCTTGCAGATATCGGTATGTTCATTCAATGTGTTGCCTTGCATAAACTGCATCTGGTCATCGTAGTAATGCTTCATTATGCGAGTTCCCTCTTCGTCTGCAAACACTTTATGTAGTGTATTAACAGCAGGTAATGAATTCATTACATGCTGTTTCTCAGTGAGCGAAAAAATACTACATTTATAAGCCTTCATGTGTTTATTTAAGTGGTCACATCGAGTGAACTGCTAAGGACCGTTTTGGCAGCTAAAAATTACACGAGATAGGTTTTCAAACAGTCACTTTTCTCATGTTACCGTGCATTGAAACTTTTTCTGAAGGAATTAGCACAGTAATAGCATTGTTTTCCATGTAATTTGTTGGCAGTCGTTGCATGTATCCATATAATCATAGATTGTATACACGATTAAACATCGTTAGTGGCTTTCATCCTCTTCAAGCATATGATTTCATACACTTTGCTCCTACCGAATGACTCCTGCAGACTGATTCCTTCTGACTATCTCCTGCAGACTGACCCCTTCTCTTCCTCCTCCACCTCTTCAGGATATCTGCAGACTGACTCCTGCAGACTGATATTAAAAATTTTGCATGAGTAATAAACCTAGTGTATGTAAACAAGTGTATCTTAAACATTTTTTTCGTGTATTTATTGCTTATGTACTTGCATAATACAAGGTTTTATATTTTCATGGTATAACGAGGGGGCTAATATAGCGCAAGTATATTACGAATCAACATAACTCTTCCTGGGCATTATGGAGGTGCACGAAATTCGTCACAAAAAATAACACCGATAATAGTCTTGTTAGCTCTTCCGTCTGGACTTTCGAAAATTTATCGTTCGTATGTCTATGATATACTGGTATCTCTGCAAAATCGTATTGGACTGGAAACTATTTCAAAATCAGTATTCAGCTTTGATATTATGTAGCGTACTGTGTAATTAAAAAAAAAAATTATATTTGGGGACTGGGCTTTAATTTTTTGTAAAGATCAGGACCTTGGTGTGTAAATATAGACGCTTCCTCTAAAGGTGCAAGATTAATACAACTTAAATACCAAGCTTTTTCTACCTCGCGTTGATTCGAAAAATTAAATATATACCACTGTTTGGGTCATGAAGTTTATCATCATAAGTTCGTTATAAGTAAATTTTTTTTCGTAATTCTGTAATGGGTGGCCTGTTTGCCCTTACCTTAATTTGGTTTCATGCGAGAGTGTATATATGTTTACATATATATATATATAAGGTGCAAAAATTCTTTAGGTTTTCCCGGTGAAACGAATGTAAATTTTTTATTCATTAAGTGGTGTTTACACTCATATTTTGTTACTTTTTTTTGGGAACTGTTTAACTCTAATTGAAAACAATGGATGTGGACGTAAAAATATTTCCAAGTTTGTATTCCTAGCGTTATCATACTTGCAAATAACAACAGGGATGCAAAATGGTAGCTTTAAATACCTGTAAAATGATAAACAATATATCGGTATGGCTTAAAAATGCAAGTAATTGCTGATACCAAATAAATCTTTGTGTTCAATTTAGCGATTTTTTAAGTTTGTACGTACTCATTTGCCTGCATTAAGTGTTGCGATTTTTTAATATGTTTTTTCGTCCTTGAAACGTGGATGGCTCATGATACTGAAAGCCCGATGCCGTGGATTCGATGCGAGAGAAAAAGGTGTAACCCCCTTTCTCTTATAACTAACATATATAAATATTTTTTATTCGTGTCTGCCTATTATATTCTCGTAAAATAGTAGCGTGGCATTTCATTTTTAGGTGGCGTGCAAGGTAAAATCACAATAAAAAAAAATATTAACATACCTTTGAGACGGAGATAGTTGCTAGGGCAAACGGGAACAAGTAAGGACTCGGCCAAGAAATCATCCCGACACATTCACCTGGAGTGGTTTTTAATAAAAATAAATTCGGCTGAACGAGTCTAGAATTGAACCCGGGTCCCCATGAACATGGGTCTCACCTGGTGTTGACTTATGTGAGCAGATATAATCTGTGTTTATTATCATATGAATTAAAGTTTAATTGTGTGAGAAATAAAAAGAATGCTACTGGAGAGACAACATCCCCTCCCCCTTCCTAACGCGCGGTATATAGTAAGCTCTCCAGCAGTAAGTACACTAGGACAAAGCCTAGTTCAACACCTGGTGTAGCACCGCTGAACATGTGCGCGAGCTAAGATTACGACTGCATGCGTCTCTCGTTTTCTTCTGTAATGCGACTCGGATCCACTTCTTTGAGTACGATTTTGTTTTAGTAGTTTCTTACTGCATATATCAGTCTGGCCTGCAAATTAGGTTATCGCGGGCCCTTTGTGTTGGTGTGTGTTTGGCGTATGAACAAGTGGAGAATGTACCATGTTTTATTATTCAGGTTTTAGTGAACCTTGCATGCATTGCAATTATGATGATGAAAGGATACCTTGTCCAAGTCTGTAGGTTTCAAATATGCCCTTCCGTCGCAACGAACACTAAATAAAATTATTAAGGATATTTTTCTTTTTAACCCCATGTGTTATATTATTGTATACCTTTTAAGAATAAAAATCCCGAAAATCCATATTTTTATTAATTTAGTAAACATACATTTACCATTTTACCATGTATGTGTTTTATGGCGAACAAATTAAATCTTTTTTATAGGGAGTGCATTAGCACGAAACAGATTATGATTTTTAAGTGCAGAGAATTTTTAACATCATATTTTTCCTGTGCACTGGCTTAAATGTTTTTCTAAGAAATAAAGGTGTTGCGAATGCGTGTGAGGAGTGTTTTATTTTTCAAGGAATGTTCTCTGTTTGTTCCCATTAATATGTCCTGTTTGTCCCCACCAGTATAATCCGTCTTTTTTTTTTTCATAATTCAGTATGGTGATAGGTTTTTTTTCATCAATCAGTATGGTAACGGGTATATTTTTTTCATCAATGTGTTAACATGTATACTTTTCTAAAGTGTCGACCCCGGCCTTTCCTGTCAGTGTGCCTTTGTGTGTATTCTCGAGTGGTCTTAACACAAAAGAATATTTCTTTTTTCCAGCGTATTAAAGTTTGTATGAAAAAATAAATACGCATTCGTGAATTCTTTTCCAACTTATTAAAGTTGTACATAATAAATATTTATTCTAGAATATTCCAAGTGTTGTTAGCTACCGTAAAGCCACCGCTGTAGGTGAGCTGCTCGCTTCCTTCCCAGGCTCCTGGTGGCCCGCGCACGCACAGCCGGCCGCAGCCTACGCATTCAGTAGTAAGGGCAAAGTACGATTCATGCACGGCTACCAACTCGTGAATACGGCTCGTGGTGCTAACCTTAACTCTGGCCGTCTCTGCCGCTGCTACATGGCACGTATAGAGATAATTTTCGATGCCACATTCTTCTGCAAAATATTTTAACTTAAATCCGTAGTTATTATTTAAATAAATAATTACGCTCATACAAATTAAATATATATAAACATATATATACACACANTAAATCCGTAGTTATTATTTAAATAAATAATTACGCTCATACAAATTAAATATATATAAACATATATATACACACACATGTGTTATTTTATTAATGGCTAGAGTCTCATAAGAGATTTTAATTTTTCTGCGTCTTTAAATTTTCACTNACACACATGTGTTATTTTATTAATGGCTAGAGTCTCATAAGAGATTTTAATTTTTCTGCGTCTTTAAATTTTCACTAAACCAATTCACGTGAAAATTTTTTTCTTTAGCAACAGTAATTTTTTAACTTATGTGAGCAGGACATAACTCGAGATAAAGAAAATATTTTTCAACACATTTATTTATTCATGCACACATAACAACATTCTTCTTCTTATGCATAATACAAGGAATACGTTTTGTACAAGTTTCTTCTCTGAGTCATGGAGGCCATTACACTCACATAGTATTTTATTTATGTATCATGGGTTCTTCATAGTCTTAGGGCTTCGGAGCTGCACGGCGCAGGGAAATATCTTTGATTTTTGCACTCGTGAAGTCTTGCGGCTTGCGTATCGAAGAGCTTTCGAAAAAGTAGGCAGCGACAATGCTTGTGAAGGTCTACTACGTTCTTTCCGATGGGGCACGCATTGCGAATCGCCTACTCTTGGCGTCTCCCAAACACATACATATTATAATCTAAATTATGACAGTTCAACATTGCCGGAATTTGATCGTACGGAATATTTTTCTCGTCCCACCTTAGTGCATGCACTTCGTACGTCTGAAGGCAGTGCGGCTGTTCGTGGTGCGGTCGAGGTGATGCCACGGAGGTAAAACTGTGAAAACTTTGGTTTTCTCGTCTTCGTCACTGTACGAGTTGGCAATCTGCTTAATGGTGTACTAGTGTAACGAGCGAAAACATTGGATGTTGCAAAACATTTTTTCAATTAGATTTTTTTGTTACATAAAATATTTTATGTTCCCATGCACACTAAGTTTCACAAATTTTTAAAAAAGTAGTTTAAACCTTCATCGAGGTCCATACACATCGGGCACGTGTGTTCTGGATTGGTTTCCTCGCCGAGTAGTGCTTGCCAGTAAATTTATGGAAGGGGAGCGTCTTCCACAGGTTAAGCTTGCGAGTAGATAACTTCGACGGGTGCGTCTTCCGCGGGGACGCCGTCTTCCACGGGGAGGATGCCATCCAAGGGTGCGTCTTCCACGGGCGCTGACGTCGTGAGGGATGCTTGGTGGGCCTTGCACCATCCCCTGCGATGCAGCGTGTTGGGAACCGAGGACGTGCAGCCCTCGAAACACTCCTTGTACGGTAGGAAGTACCGTATTTCTTCGTCATGCAGTAGGTAGGCCGGCAAATTCTTGACTAGTCGACATTTCTTGCGGTGTGTAGACCAGGAGAAATTCTTTCGGCAGGTATGGCAACTCATTTCATTTGTCCAAGGCACTAAGCAAGCGCATTCTACCAAATGCTAAAATGGCTGAAAAGATTTTATGGCCACTCGGACAACACGCGTACATTCCTGAGAGCGATAAAATGACTGATTTCCCTAGGGGGCTCGGGGTGAATCTTATAAAGAGTTTTAGGGGAAAAAAATAGCCCACGCTTGCGACTAAAAATGGCCGTTAATTGGTCGGAACAAAGGTTTCCAAAAAAGCCCGAGAAATTAGCCAATGAAAGAGATTGTTACGTGACGGGGTTAGCCAATGAGAACTATTTGAAGTGATGGAGCGAACGCATCTAATTTGTGAAACGAAGGTGTCTAAAAACGGACGACAAATCAGCCAATGAGAAACATAGATAGATAAATTAAATTTATCGGTGTGGGTGGATCAAATGCGACTAATTAAATCGAACGATGGTAAGTAATTGGTGGGGGAGGAGGGGTTCGACCGACCGTGAGTAATTAGCCAAAGGGAATCATTGGTGGTGAGTGGAGGGGGTCAGTCGTCTGCTGGGCGTGGTGCATGAGAGACCTCCGAAAATCTGTATAAAAAATTACAAACGAAAAAACAAAGATGGTGGCTTCCAGCAATGTATGAACAAATGACAGACGAATAACCAAGATGGCGTCCTCCAGCAATGTTTAAACAAATGACAAACAAAAAAGCCAAGATGGCTGTAATTGATATAATGAGTATAGATGAGGGTTGGCGGGGTGGGGACCTCCTACATGTTCATCTTTAAACTTAAAAAAAAATTTAGAATAAAAAATAATTTTGGAATTTTATAATTTTTTTGACATTACTTGGAAATTTTTTCGTTTCAAATTAATTTAAGGACATAGGCATGGAGTCAAGGTCAAGTGTCTTGGCCAAGGTTACCCAGATCCTAGATGGTGGTTGGGTGATGTCACAACATGGCGAGGGCCGGTCATGTCGGGAGCTTTGTCGATCCACCTGTCATCGAACTGTAGATAACCTAAATGTACATTAAAATTAATTCTTTTAGTTTTTTTTTCTATTTTTTTTTTGCCATTTTATAATATTTTGCATTTTTTGGATTTGTTTGGTATCAAGGCCATTGAAGGTCACGGCATGAGGTCAAGGCCAATGTCATTGGTCAAGGTTAGAGGTCACCTGGGTTCAGCATGGCGGTTGGGTGACGTGACAACATGACGCGCCGGTGCCAGGTACGAGGTTTGTCCAATTTAAAATGCATTGTCCTCGGAGGCATATAATTATATTACTTGTCCGCGTAGTGTTTTTCACCTCGATACCATGATGTCATATACTGCCCTTTCCCACTTGCTTATATGCGTTTTATTACATGTAGGAGAGAGTATTTTGCGCGAAAAATGCATTAAGTACTGTCATTAACTCAATTTCGTAACAAACTGACATAGTGCCCTTTACCTACGATGCACAGATCTGGACACACACGCATAGTAAGCACAACATAAAGTTTATACTATTTCTCTCGACTCTTGGTACACAATCCGTATAAGAACTGTGTGATATGCTTATTATATGCTTATTTTAAGGATATTGGGCACGGTACCTGAAACAGTTTTGTTAGAAATAAAAAGTTAAATGCACATTTTATCTACATAAAATGAGTAAAAAATTAAATATTCTTAATTGATATTAAATATAGAAAATTATAATTATTAACGAAAAGCCACCTCAATCGCAAGTAAAGCTTCATTTATCTTAATAAGATTCTCTTAGATATTTCTTATCGCTGTTTGTGAAAACACACTGCGATATCTTCCTACAATTTAGAGATGGCTCCGGCATGGAAACAGGCAAATAAAAGTTCGTGGGGGTCGAGACAGGAAGAGAATTATGAGGAAGGCTGGAGGCCGTTGGCGAAAATTAAAGCAATCTGCGAAACAATCAAACCCTAATTAAATTTCGACGGCTCCTCGGCCAGGCGCTCAGTGTGGGAGACCGCTCTCTCTCGGGCGGTTTATGGAAATTAAAATAACGCCGTTTCTGGGCAAGGAAGTCTGCAGCCAGCCGCCGAAAGCCACTCAATCTTCACCAGGAATTTATTTTCTCGAACCCAAACTTTTACGGACCCATCCTCCACGCTCAGATTCTCCGCATTCAGAAATTCTTCACAACTTTGTACTGCTACATAATGAATTGCTATTCGTGGTGCCCGTCTCTCGCCTTTCCCCTCCCCGCGAAACTTCATCATCCCACCACCCACCATCCGTCTTTGCTGTTCACCAACTTATGCCTCTTCGCACCCGAACCTACTGCCCTGTGGAACAAATTCGAGAAGTTACCGGTACCGCATATTACGAGTGTTTACGGCAACTTTCCTGAAGCACTACGACAGAGGTGGCAAACGTCAGAATTTTAACCAATGATTTCTTTTGCGTCATCTGCTACCGCAAATCATTTTCTTTTCCAGTATGTGATGACTCTTTTTGTATGTACTACATTACATTTTTCAGTACATTGCTTACCAAAAAGCTAACGCATTCCTTCCACTTAAATAAAAAAATTTACCACAGACGTTTAATACATACTCTGATGAACTCCATGCTATTAAGAAGAGAGTATGTGTGTATATACTTTTATATATATACATACATAAAGGACAAACAGATCTATATTTTTCATAACTATGTTAGAATCAAAATTAATTATTACATTCGTGTTTAGATTAATTACTTCTAATGTTTAAAACTTACTCTTTAGTAAATACCACATTATATTAGCAAAAAAAAAACTGTCACACAGTGGCGCATTCGGTAAGGCTTATAAAACTCATTTACCTTAAATTAAAAATGAAATATTTATTGAAATTGATATATGCCTGCTAGTTTCCAAATTAAACTGATTGACTTATACTCTTACAGTCTGGTTTATTCATAGAGTATCACCTTTTTAATCTTCTGAGATCTGCTTCAAAATTTCCAGAATATTTGACTAATTAATAGAAGATACATTAAAAATACATGTATGCCAAAGCTATGACAGGAACGCAAACAGTTGACTTTTGCGACGTAAGTCAGCGAGCAAGTCGAGTGCGGTCGTTGCCACCGAGATTACAAGGATTTAGGTCCTCTACGTACTTAACGTCACTGGCGGTAGGCAACGAAATCGCCGCGCGACATTGTTTTAAATGATACAGGCTGTATCATAACTAGTTTAATGAACTTCGGATGGTGATTCCTGTGATCAAAATACGCAGAAATGGTCCTATGAACATATGTCATACCATGCTTTGTTATTGAGTTACACGTCATCCATTAGCTACATCACAAGCGATGCTTGAAGTGTCCACCATGGGCAGCAATGAATGCGTTACAACGCCTCATCATGGACAGGCGAAGCCGCTCGAAGATACCTGGGTCACGTCAAACATCACCACAGGCGTTGCTGAAACGCTAATCCAAGTAGTTGATGTCGTCAAATGGCATGGCATACACTACACTTCTCATGTGTCCCCACGGCTAGCAGTCCATGCTAGGGGATTAAGGTCAGGAGACCGGGCAGGCCAATGCACTGGACACGACGCCCGATCAAACGTAACAACACAGCAAGTGACGGTAGTGGTACATGCAAAAACAATGTGAAACGCCTNGGACACGACGCCCGATCAAACGTAACAACACAGCAAGTGACGGTAGTGGTACATGCAAAAACAATGTGAAACGCCTGTAACTCAATAAAATTGCTTTGTAGGACATATGTTCGACGGACCATTTTTTTCTTGTTTTTATCGTAGGAATCACCCCGCGAAGTTTGAAACAATATTTGAGATACATCCTGTACGACATCCAAGGAAACTGAAATTGACGGTAATGAATGTATTTTATTTTACGGTTACGCTATTGTCTTTTCCAAATGGAAATAATAAAGTCGCAGATATTACTTAATAATAAATTATCTTAATACATCACCATACTGTAGTAAATTTCCTAATTAATTTCCGTTGACTGTCTTGCCATTTACAGACTAGAAAATAACCATTTTCAGATTACTTTATGATGAGCCTACATACACTGAAAATATAAAGTAGTTGTTGGCACTTTTAAATCTTTCGTTGTATAGAATCATAAAATGGAATAACTTTTAACTTATGTGGAAGGTCCCATTTGTGGATAGTAATAAACTATGGCATAGAGGTTATGGCATTAGAAGACCAGGTGAAAAGAAAATGTTTGATGACAAGGGAGATCACAACAGACCTGTACGAAGAGACAGCCGAGAAATGAATGTAGCGTGCTTTGCTTGCAATTAGTCAAACAATATTACCAGATATTTTCCAAAAGTGAGGAAACAACAGTAAGGTACTTAAAGTGGACAGCATAGAGTGAATATTTTTAGGAAAGTATAACTTCTTTAACCTCTCGGTGTATTTGTAAAAATATTTCGTGTTGTTGACATAACTTGTAGAAACCAACGAATGAAATATCTGAACTCTTTCATAAAATTGGGTTAAGATTGCTGAAATCGGAATAATTAAAACTTTAACTTCTGTAAAAATATATTTATAATGTAAGGTGTGTGATACCATGAACTTATAATAAAGAACTTTACATCTCTCTTTAACTGTTGATCATACTAGAACATACACAAAAACACACTCTCTGTAATTAAGCTTAAAAAACATTTTTTGTACTTAGAGTCTATAAAGTTTACATAAAAGCATATATTTACACTTAAAACCTTTGTGGCCACAAAGTTCTTTCGCTAAATAGCTTTAAACCAGGCAGTCACTTTCTCTTCATTGTCAACGAACGTAATGGCGTCCACTGTTACACGTTACGATAGTTTTCGAAGATACTGCGGAACTTAAAATTTCAACACCATGGTGTATTATTATACTTAAAGACACAGTTTTGTTTGAAAAGCATGTCGTCACATGCATAAACGAATCCAGCTGCCAGTCATATTAGCTACTTATATTGACTTACTTAGACTTGTAGTCTTGGTGGTAAAGGTACGGTAGTTGCAAGTCAGGAATATCATAGGAATATACGATTTATTGGGNGGACACGACGCCCGATCAAACGTAACAACACAGCAAGTGACGGTAGTGGTACATGCAAAAACAATGTGAAACGCCTTTAACTCAATAAAATTGCTTTGTGGGACATATGTTCGACGGACCATTTTTTTCTTGTTTTTATCGTAGGAATCACCCCGCGAAGTTTGAAACAATATTTGAGATACATCCTGTACGACATCCAAGGAAACTGAAATTGACGGTAATGAATGTATTTGCTTTTACGGTTACGCTATTGTCTTTTCCAAATGGAAATAATAAAGTCGCAGATATTACTTAATAATACATTATCTTAATACATCACCATACTGTAGTAAATTTCCTAATTAATTTCCGTTGACTGTCTTGCCATTTACAGACTAGAAAATAACCATTTTCAGATTACTTTATGATGAGCCTACATACACTGAAAATATAAAGTAGTTGTTGGCACTTTTAAATCTTTCGTTGTATAGAATCATAAAATGGAATAACTTTTAACTTATGTGGAAGGTCCCATTTGTGGATAGTAATAAACTATGGCATAGAGGTTATGGCATTAGAAGACCAGGTGAAAAGAAAATGTTTGATGACAAGGGAGATCACAACAGACCTGTACGAAGAGACAGCCAAGAAATGAATGTAGCGTGCTTTGCTTGCAATTAGTCAAACAATATTACCAGATATTTTCCAAAAGTGAGGAAACAACAGTAAGGTACTCAAAGTGGACAGCATAGAGTGAATATTTTTAGGAAAGTATAACTTCTTTAACCTCTCGGTGTATTTGTAAAAATATTTCGTGTTGTTGACATAACGTGTAGAAACCAACGAATGAAATATCTGAACTTTTTCATAAAATGTGGTTAAGATTGCTGAAATCGGAATAATTAAAACTTTAACTTCTGTAAAAATATATTTATAATGTAAGGTGTGTGATACCATGAACTTATAATAAAGAACTTTACATCTCTCTTTAACTGTTGATCATACTAGAACATACACAAAAACACACTCTCTGTAATTAAGCTTAAAAAACATTTTTTGTACTCAGAGTCTATAAAGTTTACATAAAAGCATCTATTTACACTTAAAACCTTTGTGGCCACAAAGTTATTTCGCTAAATAGCGTTAAACCAGGCAGTCACTTTCTCTTCATTGTCAACGAACGTAATGGCATCCACTGTTACACGTTACGATAGTTTTCGAAGATACTGCGGAACTTAAAATTTCAACACCATGGTGTATTATTATACTTAAAGACACAGTTTTGTTTGAAAAGCATGTCGTCACATGCATAAACGAATCCAGCTGCCAGTCATATTAGCTACTTATATTGACTTACTAGTTGTGACCTCACTATAATGGCTATAAGAGGTTGTAGACTTGTAGTCTTGGTGGTAAAGGTACGGTAGTTGCAAGTCAGGAATATCATAGGAATATACGATTTATTGGGCCAGCTCTGCATGCGACAATATTGTAGGTGTGTTGTACTTAACGTCTCATTGACAGCACGGTCATAAGATATGGATAATGTTGCTTAGAGAAGCAAGAGCAATGAAGTAATCTGCAATGGCATGTAGTAAAGAACCATCAGAGCATTCGTCAAGAGGAATGATTTCGGGGAAACCATGGAAAACCGAAATCAGGATGACCGGACCAGGAATATAACCCGTGTCCTCCCGGAAGCGAGTTCAGAGGTTAACGACTGCGCCACCTTGCTCGATCTGACAAGAACGTAAAAAGTACTTAGCAATTTTTTTATACTTGGCTGGAAGTTTTTTTCGTGTTTGAGACACAACCAAATGAGGGGAACTGAGGAAGCGCAGGTCTCAAATCCCATTTTTCTGTGCACAAGGCCCTGAATAGACGTCAAGTCTTGTCTACGGGAGCGCGAATCGATGGGGCCTTCAGTCATAGCGCCTTTAATTTAGGAGTAGTAAAAATTATACGTTTGCGCCGGAAGTCTCTGTAATTTTTCTAATGTTTGATACAAGAATTTTCATGACTTTATTGTAATTGCGAAAATACGTGTTTATTATCATAGTCACTTTTGAAAATATACACACTAGAGAACCATATAGGAAAATAGCACCTACATGCCTGTGCTGTTCAAATGAAATTACTAACGAAACATCTGTAATATATGTCGAATGTTCTATCAGTAAATAGATTAATGTTTCCTACTGAATTTATGCACAACTTAGGTCTTTAGTATAGGCAGAATGTCCACATTTATCAGACATTAACGGCACTCAGTGGTGATCTTAGTAGCATATTGCTTTCGCATACCGGCTTAAAGAGTGCAAAGTTCTGGGTTAGTTTGCTGGGTTTTGCATGTGTGTTTATCTGTATTCATCGTATTGCTCCATACGTATATTTGCCACAAATCTACAAATCCACCAATTGCATCGACTTCTGACTAATGATCAGTTGCAAAATATGCAATTTTTTTAAATTGTGGGCGTGAGTGCTATGGCGTCACAATCGTAACGGATGGAGGTTACATCTCAAACTCACGTATAACTATAATTGTCTGAGCTGAGGGCCAGCTAAAGTTGCTTCTGAGACGTCAAATTTACCACATTAAGTCCTATCGTCTTTACCTTTACCGTAATACATATATATTTATAAGAGTTTCAGTTAATGTAATTGTTATTTGGATTGTGTATTTATTAGTCACTAAAGACGTGTTTTTATTTTCTAGANAAGAGTTTCAGTTAATGTAATTGTTATTTGGATTGTGTATTTATTAGTCACTAAAGACGTGTTTTTATTTTCTAGAATGAAGTTGACTATTTTCGAAACGCATGATTACGGTGTGGAATAGGAGCTTACTTTGGAAGTAGTAACGCGTAGAGGGAATGGGAATGCGTGGTTCTCCATTCTCTGTGCTTCTGAGGAGCGGGTGCTTTTCTGGTTACTGTTATGGGAGGAGGGAGCGAAGGGATACTAGAGGAATGGAATTACGAAATTCTCCGGCAGTGTGGAGCGACGGCCGGCGGCAGCCCGCGAGGGGAATAGCAGAGCGCGAGTTCGCGGCAATTGTCGGCGGGAACGGACCGGACGACAACGGGTCGAACGTGGTGAGGAGGGCGTGGTTGTCGGGAGTTTCTGTGGGTGAAGAGGATGAAGGGCAGGGAATCCCGGAACGACGGAACAGTTCCTGGCGTTGTCTGCACTTGTTGTTTTGGCCCACGTCTCGGACGGCGGTCAGGACGGTGTAGTTGTGTTGCAGGACTGCGGCATCAAGTCCCATCTACCGCTCACGCCATTCTCTCCTTCTCTATAAGCATTCGTGGGCCATCTCATCCACTGGCGATGGTACCGAACCAGGTTGCCTGCAGATTACTTCCTGGCATGTTTAACAGCAGTACAACATTTATTTCATTAAAGTATTCGGTGAACTCGCAGATTGATGAANATTACTTCCTGGCATGTTTAACAGCAGTACAACATTTATTTCATTAAAGTATTCGGTGAACTCGCAGATTGATGAACTTTACCTGATAGATTTAAATGTGGGTTGAATATTATTATAAACGGTTATATTATAAAAATGGTACATTGTGACTTGTAAGTAAGATACTGACAAATGCAATCAAACAGGGGCGTCAGAAAGAGATAGGCAAGGAAAGGCATTTGTCCTCCCCCACCCTTCTTCCACAGTGCTACTAGTGGGTACAAAACACTTCATGATTGGGCACCTGAAAGAAAAGTATAAGTTAGATCAAGTTTTAAAATTTATGCGTATTTAGTAGAAGCGGATATCAGTAATAATGTTAAACAGTAATGTTTATAATGGTATAAATATTTTCTGTTAATATATCGGAACAGGAAGCAACGTGTGTGATTAACTACTGACAATAGATGTAAAAAAAAAAATGTGGGAAGAAGCACTTCTTGCAACACCAGGGTCACCAAGTTATCTACATGACCTTGCCTCCCTTAGCCAANTAAAATGTGGGAAGAAGCACTTCTTGCAACACCAGGGTCACCAAGTTATCTACATGACCTTGCCTCCCTTAGCCAAAAGAAATCCCGACACCCCTGCAATCAGCCACTAACAATTTAAATTTTATTTCTTGCAGAGGGAGAAACTTATAATTACGAACTATACATTTTTACTAGGAACGTCCAACCCTATGCTGCGACGCCGACGGCTGACAACGTTGTCGTGTTGGCGGTCTAATGTTCAGCGGTAGATATATCATGTCGGTTGGTCTGAGCAGGGGCATTTCAAGGTGTTGCGGTGCATGTTGTAGCGTTTTAAAGAGTTGACGATGTTTCGGAATTGTTCTCTACTTGGAGAGGAGACCTTGCTAGTGCCTTGGCGCAACATATCAATAAATACTGTGTGAACATGGAATTATATGTTTTACACGTGTTTTCCCTGACACCGGCTTCGTCGCGTATTTTTATCTAATCCGCGATTCGGAAGCTGCTCATGTCTCATATCATTCCAAACAAGCCCATGATAAATGAAAAATTCGAATCTGTAGTGAAAGAAATCAGCCCAGCGCTCACGTACTGCCACGGAGGAAAATTTCATACGTAGACGAAATGGTGGCGCGGTCTATTGGATCCATAGACTAAAGATATAGAATTATTTTTTGACTTCTGTACGCATATCCCCAAAATTGGCTCAATAATTGACAAAATAACTATAAAATTCACGNAGAATTATTTTTTGACTTCTGTACGCATATCCCCAAAATTGGCTCAATAATTGACAAAATAACTATAAAATTCACGTATTGCAAAAATTATATTGTAACGTCTTAAACATGACAATGTTCAATTTATTATTGGTATATATATTGCTGCAGCTTAAAAAAGTAATATTTATTTTTTATTATTAATTGTGTATTATGGCAACGTAATTAATGATTCTATTTATACGTAATTTTGGATCGGGTAATTTTTTTGTCAGAAAATTAATTAGTTACTTTTGAATTATTCGTGAGTTTTTTATAACCACTGAAATTTAGTTTTGTTTACGAATGCCGTAAGTGAATACAAATTTATTGTCCTTTGCAATGGGGACGAGTGACATGATATTTAATTTGTGACGTAGCTTTCTCGTGATTGGTGCTTTGAATAAATTTTAAGTACGTTGAACAGCTGTTTAGCTATCTTGAGTTTTCGCCAGGCAGGACACCGACCGAGTGAGTTTGGCGTGGTACACATTTTGCTTGAATTACAGAGGTCATATATCTCACCTCCATTCAAAACTAATTTTAACATTTACGAAATAACTAATATTAATTAAAAAACCTTATGGTATTATTGTGTAAAAATTGTAAGATTTCAAGTGATATTATGGAATATTATTATTGCTCCTAAATCAAACTCGGTAAAGTCAATCTTATGTTTTGAATGAAAGTGTTTACTGACGTAAAGAATTTATGGGGCAGCCATTTTGAAAATAAAAATCTGAGGTACTTACGTTTACACGGCCTTCTGTAAGTCTGCTTGTGCAAAGAATTAACTGTAAATCGGTTAATTTATTCCTGAAATATGGCATACAATCTTCATTTTCTTATTTATTGCTACGTTACTATTTGGCCTAAAACTTTTCCCAGAAATATTTCTAAATATAGCATTTTCTCATCCGACAGTATTTAGCAAATATACTGGCTNCTCATCCGACAGTATTTAGCAAATATACTGGCTAAAGAGGATCTCTGTTTGCATTATTGATGCTTCTGATGAATACTCTTAGCGTACAAAATTTGGTTAAATATTGATGAATTGTTTATTACATATAACATGCCACCCAAAAGTATTTATATTAATGCCATTAAAAAGGGCCTGCCGCACTTAAAGCATGTTACATTAGATACTCTACTGTAGCACTACTTGGGAGGGGAAATTTGTTGGGATTCGATTGATTTCTCCTGAAGATATGGCACAAAACATCAATTTTTAAATGTGATGATCTTTATCAATACAGGATAAAAATTTAAGTATTAGCATTTTCGCTGATTATCATAAATAGGGGAAAGTTAACTACATTGGACCGTTTTGGCTACTTGTCTCTGAAATAGCCAAAACATTCTATGATTAATGGTTTTTCTCGTGATGTACACAGAATACACAGTGCCCAAAAGACTATAGAACAAGAAAGGTTTTTTCTAAAGTGTGACAGACGGTCCACATTGCAACACCGGTTTCCTAATTTGGACTTCAGGTTTTGTAAATTGGACCAGGTTTTCTAAAATGGACCTATTATTAAACACCTGCAGTCAAACACATTAATTATGATTTGGTTTGACTTTCATGATAATAAATTTTTGCAACTAACAAATGAAGTCCTAAAACATAAAATTATTCACATGATTTGAGTTAAATATTTATATTATTAAGAGCAAAAACACACGAAAAAGTATTATTGCTTGAACACTGTTCGCACTATAAGACACTTATCCTTATATAAAACGTTTACACAGAAAAATGTCTATAGATAATTCACACAGAAAAAACATTTAATGTGGGGTTTAGAATTTGCACATTTTGAATGAACCCATGTAAGGCAGCCTACACACTAGAGCATGTCCTCCTCGAGAGCTTCTTCGCACATCATACAACCCCAGTTACCATCAATTCCTTCTTGTTAGATCTAGACTGAACTTCCTAGATGTCTTCCCAAACCAAAGTAATTTCTTAGTTCCAAATCGATATAATTCAAGGCTTCTTTTATAAGGACGGTCATTGTTCTGTATTGCATACCCTTATGAAACCATAGTAAAACCGCAAGTACAGTATATAGTATCCCTTAAAATTGTTTCCTTTACAAGGTAGTGTACTATTGCGTATCTCGCCGAGTTCCGTTTGGCATATCCAAGTTCAAGCCAATTGTTCCGTTCAACGAATCCAAGTATAATTTTTTTTTTAATTAAAAGTTTTCAATCAGCAAACGTACAATGGTGTGTGCGGGATGTAAAATCGCAATGTTGAACGCTCGAAATATAATTTATTCTCGCCGGACATAAATACATTTCTTATCGAGCACAACATGCTCAAACCGTCGATACGATGTGGACGATGCAGTGAAGGTGAAGCTAGCCTCGTGGACAATCGAGGTTTTTTTAACTGGTGTCGACAGCACACCGAGAATGGCACTAAATGTAATTTTAAAGTGTCGGCAAGACAGGGCAGTTTCGTGGGAGATTCGAATTTGTCTCCGGGCAAGATCGTCGAGCTGTGTTTATTATGGTGCTAATCAATTATCCTCGACAGCAAACCATAATAAACGAACTTCAGTGCTGGGGCAAGACAGTCGTAGCCTGGTCGATTTTCTGCCGCCAAGTGTGCGTAGACTGGGTGTTAACTTACAGAAAATGAATAGGCGGGCCTAACAAAATAGTTGAGATAGACGAATCAAAATTGGGTAAACGCTAAAACCGCAAGGGACGTAAAGTTCATGGCCAGTGGGTTTTCGGCGGTGTGGAGAGAGGTGATCCTATAATGTTCTTCCTGGTGCCGGTGGAAAAGAGGAACGAAATGCATTCGTGACTGGATAGTGCAGGGAACGACGATAATTTCAGACTGTTGGCGAGGTTACAGCAACTTGGACAAACACGGCTATCGTCACATGCAAGTAAATCACCTGAGGTAGTTTGTGTGCTGTGGACTAGTAAACACCCGAAACAAATCAAAGTTGAGGCAGGGCGAGACTTTAAGAGTGCACACTAGGGTGGAGCACGAGAGTATGTAAATTTTTTTTTCTTATTTACAATTGTAATAGGGGGGGATCGGTGCCTTATACTAATGGTAAAATAAGTGTTATTTTTTAATTAATTCGGTTAACATCTTCTGCCTCCGCACTAGCCTCAAAATTTTAGATTTTATTGAAAAATCTCAGTATTTTTAGTGGCACAATATTCAGCTTAAATTAATGGTAAAAGGGTATAAATTATATGCAATATAAAATTCAGACATTTATTAATAAACTTTAATCGAAAGTAAAAAAAAAAATACAAGGTAATTATTTTTTTTTAATTGTCAATTTGCTCGAAAATCTCTCTTTGTCTCAAATTTAGGCATTTTCTTTCGCGATTCCAATTTGGCTTTTATGGCCCCTAGTCGTGTTTTTTTAGTACATTGAGCAGTGGCAGCTTCTGTCGTCATCTTCACAGCCCGTTCAACAGCTTGAGTATGGCACGGAAGTCGTAACATCAGTTCACCCTCACCACCAGATTGTACGAAATATTGAATTTCTTGGTCAGAGAAGATTTTCATAATCGGAGGTTCAGTTAGTATTTCCTGCCAATTTATCAGATCAATATATGTTGATGCATTGAAATTTATAGACGGCACTTCAAACAATCTTGGTGTGGAAGGCTGAGGCATACTGCGTGTCTTTAATATGCGACAGGCTGCCAGTTCACGAATGTGTTTCTTTTCGTCGGTAATCATTGCAAGTAGAATACTCTCTGGATGTGCAAAATAGCCAGTACGTTGAATGACAGGATCGATTACTTTTTCAGGTCTTCTGGCAGGTATCTGGAGGCTAAAATAATGTAGAAAAGATGTCGCGTACCATCTTTGCACGATGGTTTATTCTTAATAAGGAACCAAGATGGAGCATAAACTTTTACTACAAATGTAGCTAAAGTTATCAAATTTTCCGATGGCGTCGCTGTTGCCACATACAGACGGAGTATTCTGTTGGCACGTGTAAGCCAACGGGCATGTGACATTTTGCCTGGAGATTTATTCGCCAGATCTTCAGGGAAATCACCTGATAGTACAGCTGTCACAATCTTGTGCAAGTACTGTTGATCTGTACTCAAATCTTGGGCCATTCCTGGAAGCATTTCTCCTTCGATGCGTTGAAATTTTTTAATAGGCAATTGTTCACAAGTTTCGAGCGCTTTACCCAATATTCCACTGTAAGACTTAGGTCCCGAAGTACACCCGTCAAGATGGAGAAACAAGTGCCTTAGAGGCAGTTCGTTCAAATGTAGTAAACAAATTATCCACTGTAGTGGTTTTTGTAGCCTTTTTTCAAGCAGTCTTATAATACCGCCATACTTTCCAGTATTTACATTCGTTCCGTCACAACCGATGGCCATAAGATGATGTTCGGCAATGCCTTCTTCTGATAGAAACTCGGTTATGGCATTTTCTATTCCTTTAGCGGAACCAACGTGAGGTACTACGTACCCCAAGTAAATAGATCCTGGCTCTTGAATTAGTGAGATGTGCTCCTCAACAGTCATACTCCTGTAGCATTTACCACCTTTTTGGATAATTTTCACAGTTTTGTCTTTTCTTCCATCAAAGTACAAAGCAGAAACTTCTGGAACGGTGACCTCTTCCAATAACTTTTGTCGAGTTTTAGTTCTCTCTCTTCGTAGCTTATGTCTGTCAATGACTTCAACATCTGACCCAATGTCAAACAAAAGTGATGACGCAATCGCTGCTGCTGCCCTATCTGACACTCCATACCAGTCGCAAGTTTTGGATAACGTAGGAAAGTCCACGCATGAGGACTTTTTCCTTTTCTTTTCAGGAACGCCTACGCTTATGGTACTGTCTGTACTGCTACGCCTTTCGGACGCCGACGATACTGGAGAAGTACTAAGTTCTAAAATAGCTGACGTAGAACTAGTAGTCAATGATGTGCTTGGGCGGTTCTCTCGTTTCTGTCTTCTCGTTAAGGTCTTTTGCATTTTTTTCGTAACAGTTACGTCGATTCCACCTATTACCATATTTCGAGAGGTCCGCTGATCAGTTATAAAGGTTTGTTCTTGTTTAGGGACCTTTCTATCCTTCGTACAGGTACATTGAGCGAATTTATTGCACTTGCAAGCTGCAATATCAAAAAGTATCTTACTGTGTTTTGACGAAAACTTTTTAATTCTTCCGGGGAGAGTCTCTTGATAGACTTAAGTAGATTTTTGCACTTTAGAAGGTATGCTTTCAACATCTGTACGACTCTTGTGCTTGTAACTGTTGGAATAGATGCAGTTTGCCATATATTTATAATCCTTGATGTCACAATATCTGCTATTTCTGAAAATGTGGGCTCTTTTGCAGTTTCCAGTTGTAATTTTAGTTGATGTCTCGTCCATTCGTAGTACTTCATTACATCTTCATAAGTAGGAAGAACGTTCAATTTAATCTCCCGAGTATCTCCAAAAAGAGGACATTTGAATGCACTCCGAGTTCTTTCCATGTTTCATACACAACAAAATGGCGCAAATGTATTAAGTAACTGGGCGCGCGGCCGTTCACTTCGACAAACAATAGCACACTGACGCGGCGACATGTGTGACGTCAAATTGTCTCTCCACTCGCTTCCGCACTCTGTTTATTTGAAGTAAATAACTTAGAATTAGGCTTTTTTTTAATTGTGTCGAAAATAGCTGTTGTTGCAACATATCAATAAAATAAAATAGGTGTATGTATTAAAATTTCACATATTTACATGGCGTCAAACTTAAGACAAAAATCCTCTTTTTTCAAATATGCAATGACTTTGCGGAGGCAACTACTCTTAGTTAATTCAAGTAATATTTTGCATGAATTAATTTAAGCCTAAAAGGCACCTACTTTTCACTATTACATGACCGTAAAAGGAAAAAAAAAATTTCGCTCCGCCCTAGTGCACACGCAAAACATCGAACGAAGTTGGTGTTCAGTTAGATACAGCATCCCGTGTTTTGGTAGACGGCAAAAGTCGTGGGTCGGCTACTTGGCAGAATACATTTGGAAAAAAACCACGAGTATGGGCAACGACTTCACTCTTTACTGATCCATGCAGCCACCATGCACGAGGGGCCTCGGCAGGAAGGCGACAACCCCGGCGAAGGCAGTTCTCTTTTAAATAGGTAAAACTAACTGTTTGCATTTGTATAAAAAAGTACTTTTTTTTTTTTTTTCATTTTCAAATACAGGCAATGGCTAGTGAAAAAAAAAAGTGTGCCTGAGTAGCTGATTGTGCCAATTTAAAGTGAGGATGGCAGTAGTTGGTTTTCATGTTTAAAATGTTAAAGTATTGAATGGCTGGCTGAGTATGGTGGCTATGTTCAAAATGAAAATTACATGTTGTTTGCATTAGTTTAAAGTGTTAAACTGTTTGCATCAGTTTATGACCTATGATATTGTGTTTGGTAGCAAGAGGGAGATCAGAATCGGATCTCCCTTGCCAATATATATCGTCTCCATAACAACACGAAAGAGCCATCTCACAACTCGTGATTACTAATTGTTTAAAATTTAAAATGAATTAGCTGGTTTAGTTATCATGTTTTAAACTGTTTGAATGGCTTGCTGTGTGTGTGTGTATTTAAAGTGAGAATACGTAATAGGAAAGTTTTAGCAATTCACTCTCCACTATGGGATAGGCCCCGAGAAGCTAATTGCCGAAAAATTACCAACTTCCAGTAAACATTTTAAAAGTGTTGAATGTCTTGTTATTTGCATCAGTTTAAAGTTAGGTGACTCATTTAAAATTAAAGTGTGAATTACTCGCTGTTTGTGATGTATGTTTAAATTTAAAATGAGTAGCTATTTATATCTGTTAAAAGATGGTTAAATTGCTTGTGTCTAAAATTGCTTGTTATGTTTTAGTCAGTTTAAAGTGTAAACGAGTTAATGCATCGTTAAAATTAAAATTACTTGCAATGGCTTGCGGTTTTGTACGAGAGAGAAAAAAAAAATTACATGTGTTTGTTTCTTCTCTAAGGAAAAAGCAATAACAGTAAATATATTCAAAATAAAGAAAATACTTAAGTTTTATAAATGGAGAAAAAATATATCACAAAACACACACACACACACACATACACAGAATGTAAATAACAATTATTCAAAAACCACACAAAAAATCAATTTTTTACATTCATATACATGTTTAATGAAGTTGAAGACTCTAGAATAGATTAGCTGGCTGTCCATTTTTCAGCTGAGGTACACTGCCTACATCCAGCAGTAGTTAATCTTCAGTTATGTTGTCGCATCCCGAGCCGCGAAAGGGTGATGTCTAGGAGCCCTGGAAGAGTACCATCTCGCCGAGTTCTGTTTGGAGTATCCAAGTTCGAGCCAATTGTTCCGTTTAACGTATCCAAGTATAAATTTTCTTTAAAATTAAACGTTTTAAATCAGAAAACGTTCAATTACGGTTGAGGTTTATTTCTTCACTGTAGGAGAGATCATCTAAAAAAAAAAATCATTCATTCGCCTACAAACGTTGCAGCCCATCACTGTATCGCTCTCCTTTGGCATCAAAATTCCATTTTTTTTGCTCTCATCATATCACACCATATTCTTGGGTGATATTGACGAGGAAACCTCGGTTCAATTTCGTCCCAATTGCATCTATGACATTGTTCGTACCCTCCAAAGCACACGGTGCACTTGCTAGAGATTGACATATCGGCTTGATACAGTACAACTATGGTACATCGACGCCCATACCAAAGCTAATAAGCAAGTCGTCAAAAAATGAATGGATAAAACAGAAGTATATATTAATTTTCTTATTTATTAATTTTCAGATACAAGCAAGGATGAGTGAAAATAAAAATATACATGAGTAGCTATTTGCCTCAGTTTAAAGCGCGAATGACTTGTTTAATTGTTTTGTGTGGTGTCTGTTTAAAAGTGTGTGGTGTCTGAGATTTAAAATTAAAGTGTGATTGGCTGTTTGCATCGACTGTAAATCTGAGGAAAAAATTAAGGCAAAAAGAAACCTAAGTGACCTCGATATGACATGCATAAACATCATGCTTGTTATATAATATTCCGACCTTGCTCCTGTTACACAACACTAGCCACTATAAACTGCCAACCAAGCTTGTTATATAATATTTGAACCTTGCTCAAGTTGGACCTTGCTTAACCCTTGTGACCTTACTGTCCTAGATAGACATGCACAAACATTATGCTAGTTATATAATATTCAGACCTTGCTTCTGTTACACAACACTAGCAACTGTAAATTGCCAACTTTTATCTAAGCAAAACAACCTTACTCAACCCTTGTGACCTAAAAAACCTTGATAGACATGCACAAACATCATGCTGGTTATATAATATTCGTGACCACATCAGCTGCCAAATAATAAATAAGTACAAACAAAAAAGCAGTGGAAAGAGCCATCACACAACTCGTGATTACAGATTGTTTAGAATTTCAAGTGACTTGATAATATATGCATAAATAATACACCCATGAAGGCCTTAAAGTTTCCATAAATTTCTCTTTCTTTATAATTTTTTTTTAAATTTAAGTTAGTTGTTATTTTGGATACGCAATAGGAAATTTTTAGCAAAAGTCACTTCCACACGGGGATACACCCAGGGAAATAAATAGCAAAGTGACCAATTGTCCCGTTTTCAGTTTGGGTACGCCACAAGAAACAATTAGGTTTTTGTTTAAAATTCTTTTAGAGGGAATTGGATATGTGGGTCGGAACAAATGAGGTTCGATACTAATTTACACCTTAAATTTGGATATGCAAACCAACACTTTTCGATGCCAGTCGTTTTTCACATGTATATGCTAAGATAAACTTTTGGTAAAAACCCAGTAATTAGAGGCTGGTTGAATGCGCTAGGACAAATTTTACAATTTTTATAATGTTTTTTTTTTGTTGTTAGTGGGTACGAAATAGGCTACTTTTTATGTGGGTTTTGCCGTATCATTGGATACATAATGTCGTGTTTTTTTAATTATTTGGATACGCAATATGGAATAATCACCATAAGGACTGCTAGTAAGAAGTTCTGCCTTTTGAACTTCTTGACTAGAATAAAATTTCGGTGTACAGATTAAAATTTCGTTGTACACAATAAAATTTCTGTACAGAATAAAAATGTCGCTGTACAGAATAAAATTTCGGTGTACATAATAAAATTTCAGTGTACAGCATTTGATAATTTTCGGCAGAGGAGTAAATTCCTTCAGAACGTCGCGGAATGTATGACTACTGATGTTCAAAATCTTCTCATTACCACCGGTCTCAATCTCAGGTAGAACATTGGCTTCAGATTCGGCTTCATCTGACGGTGTTCCTAGGTTTGTGAGTGGACTTATAGTTTCCTTTTTTCAGTTATATACGTCTTACGGTTTCTGAAGCTCTGAAGTGATGGTTTTTAAACACATGTTTGCTTACGGGCCAAACATCCATTGCACAATAAGAACTTTGGGCAGTTACAACTGTTGATGCACGCCCAAATGCCTCGTTCAACAAACCAGCTATCTGAAACATTGAGATGGTCTGACCAACATGTGCAGTAACCACGTTTCTTGAGCCTGAGTGAAATATGTCTCGAGTGGCTTAAAAAATGCCATGTATAATGGTTGCAGTCGATGTGTGGTATGCCCTGGCAGTTGTAACAAAATTGTCCCATTTTCTCTACAAAAATCAAGAGCTGCAAGATTTTAGCTGTGAGTTGTGTGACCATCAAGCAAGACAAACACGGGATTGTTGTCATCTGATTTCACACATCCATATAACTGTTTCAACCATAATTGAAACAGTTCCGAATTTACGTAACCTGTATCTGATATCTTAACTAGGCTTCCTGTTGGTGCTCCAATGGCTAGTTCCTGAGGTTTAGTTTCCTCTTTAATATCAACATTGGTGGAACATAGAACCGTGCTGCATTGACACAGCACACCATTGTTGTATTAATTCCTCGCTCTCCACTTGCTATTGCACCTACCTGATGCTATCCTTTGCGAGCTACGGCCTTTGGAAGCTTCTTTTGCATAGTAGTGAACTCTGACTCATCTACATTGTAGATGAGGCTAGCCATTATCTTCTTCTCATTCCCAGTCTTATCTAACAGATAGAAGAAATGATCTACATTTCCTTTGTTGAAATCTCTGCCTCTCACAATAGAGGTAGCTTCTGGTTGACGTAATGACAGACGGGGTTTACGACGCATCTCTGCTTAAAACCATTTCTTCCCTGCAATACGTGTTTCTGAATTGAAAGTATGTGGTACAGAAAGTTTCTCTACTATGTCGAAGGCTGATCGTCTGATATCCTTTATGGTTAACTCGAACTACATTTCTTCAAATCGGAGAATTTACGACACGGGTTCATCCTCCATCTTCTGTGAGAATGTTGCCCGCCTCCCAAATGGCTTTACCTCTTTGCATAAACTTTTTTACTGTCAGTATGACATTTGGTGGTTGCCTTTGGATCTCCATACGCACGAGTACGTTCATTCAGCCCGTAGTCTCCATTATTGTAAGCTGCAATAGCTAACGGCAGTTACACTTCGGTCAAATTACCGTATCGGCCTCGCTTAGCCATCGCAGCTCCCGGCACAGAAAGAAACTACTAAATTTAGGTTAATTAAAATGCAAAAAAAGACTGTAGTATTTGACAAAACAGGATTTACCATAAGTTTCAAAAGTTGTACAAGTCCAATTTCGGACACTACAAATGGTCCAACGTCGGTAAAAGCACAGACTTTGTTCTTATAAATGTGATATCATTAGTTCATTTGTTTACTTATCGAGTGGTGTTGTAAATCCCTATACACGGAGCACTAAACTTACATGCACTATCACCAATACACATCAAGCCCAACTGGTCGCTGGCGAGTGGTGCTAGACGCACGACCTTCAGCAAGGTCACGTAGCGAGCATGTAGAAACACCGCGCGCTAGCAATACAGACAGTTGTGTCGCCAGTTGAGGGCTTATGCGGTCGTCCAACTTCGACTACTTTCCCCTACTGCCAATACACAAAGTTAAGTTACAATCGGTTATATTGTTTCGTACGAATATAAATCTTAGCTTAAGTGTTATTATAGCCACCATTCGGAAAAAAAGTGCTGGCTCACTGAAAACATGCACAGTAATATGGCCTACCACAGCAGAACATTTTCAGTATACAAGGTGGGAATCGGTTCATTGTTTCCCATGACATGGCATAAAAACTTAAATTTTTATGTGGGGCTATCTTAAAAAATGGCGGATAAAGGAGACTTCATTGATAAATTGTATGGTTATAAAAGATACTGCCAGCATACAAAATTATGTTTAGTTTATTTTCGTAATTTCGTAGATGAAATATACTGAGCTAAAATGTTTATATGACCACCATTTTGAAAATATGGCTTCTGACCTACTTAAAAAATTATAGTTAACACCTGCTCCACTACTAATTGTTAGCAAATTTGGTAGTGATCTGTCAATTGTTACCCGGCATTTATTCGTGAGGCGCTATCTTACGCAGCAGGGGATTTACGTACAAGCTGAACAAGCTGTAGCTTGGGGCGCGAAAATTTGGGGGGCACGAAATTTTGGGGGGTGCAAAATCTTGCGCCAAACTTTACGGAAAAATTTTTTTATATGTGATTTGATATGATTATTCAATCATTGAAAGATTAAATAATAAATGTTCGTCGGTTGCTGAATAAGAAAGTTAAGAAATATCGTTCACTTTTTCTACATAAATACGAGGTTACGCGCTTCGTATACTTATAGTGTAACGAAACATGTTCTGTGTACCTATTGGTCGCCTCGCCGGCGCCTGTCCCAAAAACTGCTTCTGCGCATAACATGAACGTGAAACAACGTTAACAAACGAACACAAGATAAGCCTTGTAGCGCGCCATCGTCCTACTCACACTATGGTAATGTAATACTTAATTCATTATGACAAATTATTGACCACCAAATTAGAAGAAAAAATCGAAATTACTTCTCTTATTGTTCTTATCACTATCCCTTACAGTATGTACATACACTAAAATTTTTTAAAGACTTTTTTAGTAATAAATAAAATTCTCTCGTAATCTGATATGTTGTTTTAGAAAAATATATTGCATATTTTCGTTTGGAAAAAAAAAATACACAATGTATAGGTATTACACCTCATTTCAATAAAAATACTAACTAAGAATACGTTTTTTTTTTCTATAAACTAAAAAGAATAGATATAATCGAACGTAGCCGAACGTTTTCTATAAAAATGATCCGGCCGGTCTAAAGCCGATTACAGCAGTCCCAATGAGTTCCGACATCTGTTATAGCTTTAAAGCAGGATGGCTTACTAGGACACTTTTCTCGCGTTTGCGCAGTAGAGATATTGCGCTGATTGCGAGTTGTGACTTGCGAGTCTCACGAGACCATTAAAAGCTTGCGAGAAAATCTGCTGTGTTTTTGTGAAGTGAAAATATTTTTATTTAAATTTAGGCCTGTATTGTTTTGTTTGTAAAATAAACAATTATGAGTGACGGTCGAATTGTTAGAGAAACTGGGAGTGCTGGTAGAAAGCGTCGTAAAGAAAGAGAGAGAAAAAAAGAAGAGGTTATCAAGAAAACACCAAAACTTGATACGATTTTTGCTAGAAGTTCAAAATCAGAAACAGCAGGTAAAGATCTAGTCAGTTATATAGTAAAATCAACAATTTTGTGGTTATTAATGCATCTATGCGGAAATGCAGCTTGTGTTCAGCTGTTTTCCTTGCCTATTAGACATGCAACGAATATTATTATGTATTCGTATGCTAGACATGTAACAAATATTCAATTATTATTCGGTGTTCAGCCTATTGTTGGAAGCATTCAGCATCTGATGAAAAATGGAGTATAGCACTGATTTTTGTATTTTTCCCGTAGAATCGATTGGCCCTCTTCGTTTTTAAAAAAAATTATATTTAAGGGTAGAAAAAATTTTAATTTTTCAGAAGAAATGCATATTTTTTTACCATTTTTTGTTATATTTCGCATTTTTTAAGTAACTGTTTAGTTGAAAAATAAAACTGACCTTATATACGTCTTCAAGAGATCAAAATACATAGGAATACATAGGTTTTGACGCCATCAGACAATAATTTTTTTTGGTTTCACTCAAAGATCAGTTTTTATTGAATTTCAAGGTCAACCTCATGGTAGAAAAAAAAATCAGATGTGTAGGGTCTAAACTGAGGTCAGATTCGGTTTAAGCGAGCCAAAATGCGTACGATTACCATACTCTCACTCTTCGCACAGACCACTTTTTTGTGGGCCGAAGTAATTAATCATGACTGTCATTGATGTTCCATGAAAAAGAAAGAAAAAATGCTCGAATTAAAATGCGTTCAATATGTAATAAATGTTTAATTTCAGGTCATTTTCAAAACTTGTATGTACTATTTGATTCAAATTATAGCTTTTGAATATCTTATTCGTATAATAATAATAAAAAGTAATTGAAATAAACAAGAGTTATTTAAAAATTCAATAAAATAATTTCTTTTTTCATTTACGAAGAAATTTGTCATGTAAACCGGAGAAAGATCCATCTGTGTTTAGTGTTATTCTGAATGATGAAAAGTCTCTATTTTAATGTTTTTTCTATGTAACTATACAGGGACATCTTCTGGGTCAGCTGATATCGGAGATGGTAATTGTGATAGGGAGCTGGATCTTGGTGCGTCAACTTCAACGACATCTTTGTTCACGAGTGAATACCAGTCAAATTTGAATGTAACTTTAACTGAAGCTATGGCAATTGATACCGATGTCAGTTTTTTAGGAGAGCCAAAACAAGTGGTACTAAATGTGGTGAGCACCGACCCCGGCAAGTGGGTCATTAACGATGCAACCATAGAGTCTTTACTTTCAAAAACCATAAATCAAAATTTGCATGAGGATTTCTCTGCTACAAAAACATTTTACCCAACTTTAAATGCATATAGGTCATTATCAAAAAATGTTTTTGAAAGAAAAATGCAGAATGGTCAAAAAGTAAACAGAGCATATCTGTGCTATTCTCCAAGCAAAAAAGCAGTATTTTGTGTTCCATGCCGTTTGTTTGCTGGCGGATCGTCAAAATTGGGGACAGAAGGGTACACTGACTGGAATAATGTACATAGTGCCATTTCTCATCATGAAAACTCCACTGAACACATTAACAGTCTTATTACGTTCTCAACTCGAAGCAAAAAAATTGGTAGTATAGATTCGGCACTCCAGACGCAAATTCAGATGGAAATTGAGTATTGGCGGAGTGTACTTAAACGTGTGGTGGCTATAGTAAAAAAACTGGGTAGTCGCGGACTAGCATTCAGAGGGAAGAACGAGAAATTTGGAGAAAAAAATAATGGAAATTTTATGATGTGTTTGGAGTTAATAGCAGAGTTTGATTCATTTCTTGCGGCACATATAGCACAGCATGGCCATCCTGGATCAGGAAAGACATCATATTTGTCTAAAGCGACCTGCGATGAATTTATTTCTCTAATTGCTAACAAAATAACTTTCCAAATAATTGAAGAAATAAAAATCAGCAAGTATTATTCCATGATTGTAGACTCAACCCCAGATATTAGTCACGTGGATCAGCTGTCATTCATAGTTCGATATGTAAAAAATAGCATGCCTGTTGAACGATTCCTGAAATTTATACCAAACACTGGCCACAAGTCGGCAGACTTGGAGACCGTTGTTTTGGAGTCCCTCGCTGAATATAATGTGGATTTAGCAGATTGCCGGGGGCAATCATATGACAATGCAGCAAACATGTCTGGAGATTACACGGGTTTAAAACAAAGAATTATGGACTTAAATCCCCTCGCCGTTTATGTACCATGTGCTGCACATTCCCTAAACCTCGTGGGAACGGCATCTGTTGAGTCAGTTTTTGAAGCATATACCTTCTTTTATTATTTGGAATCCTTATATAATTTTTTCGTAAAATCTACTAATAGATGGCTAATGCTTAAAGAAAATTTAAAATCCGGTCAGAAAGTGGTGAAAAGAGCTACTGGCACTAGATGGGCAAGTAAGTATGAAGCATGTTCTGCTTTTGTCTCTGGTTGGAAGGAATTTATGGTTACATTAAGTGCAATAGAGAATAATACATCTGAAAAACAGAAAAACAGAAAAAAAGCTGAAGGTTTGCAGAAAAATTTGAGTCAATTTGAGGTTCTTTTTGTCGCTGTATTATGGACTGCAATACTAGAAAGATTTAACAAAACAAGTCAATCTTTGCAAGCAGTATCAGCCAATTTGCAAGGTGCAGTTAACCTGTATCTCTCTTTAATCGATTATGTAACTGAATTGAGAACAGACACAATGTTTAATACATTTTTAGAAAAAGTGAAAGCCATGAAATGTGAAGATGAAGAATATGAGATTGAGAGAAATCGTTGTCGTACAAGAAGGTTGGCAGCAGATGAAAGTCGAGAAAATGAAGTTACCTGGACTGGGAGAGACAAGTTGAAAGTTGAAGTTTATTTTGCCATATTGGATAAGTTACTAACGGAGCTGCAAACCAGGTGCTCTGCATACAAATCGGTATTTGAAAAATTTAATTTTCTCATCAACATTAATTTAATTGAGAATGTAGAAGATATTCTTTGCGCCAGTCAAGTGCTGCAAGAGACTTTCAAAGATGATATTGAAGAACAAGTTTTTCAAGGGGAATGTCTGCACTTTAGATCGTATGTTCGAAATTCTCGTCTCGGTGTGCTAGAACTGTTTCAAAAAGAACGAAAACCAAATGAACCAAATTTACGTGAAATTTTTCCAAATGTGGCAATTGCATTGGACATTTTTTTGTGTACTGCTATCACCAATTGTTCAGCTGAACGCTCTTTTTCCACTTTGAAAAGAATAAAAAATTATCTTCGGGCTAATCTCATGGAAGAAAAGCTCAATTCATTCGGAACTCTATGCATTGAGGCGGACTTATTGAGTACTTTAAATTTTGATGAAATTATCGATGAATTCGCGCAAATGAAAAGCCGAAAGAAAATAATTTAAGATTGTATGCAGTTATTTACGCCTATATAGTTTATAATTATCTTCGAACAATAACTACAATGTTTATTATACAAATAAATTTTTTTTATTATTTTTGTTTATTTATTGTTATTTTTATTAATTTATCATTTATTAATTAATTTATTATTTAATTAAATTTTTCACATTTTTTTGGATGGCAAGAGACGACTTCTCAGAAGAGTAGGGGGGGGGGGCGAGGCTTCGTCAGCTTGTAGGTGCGGCGGTCCTAAATCCGCCACTGATCTTATGTAATGGCGGACAAAAGGATTAGTGTAAGCACTTTTAATATTTTAAATATATTCTGGCAGCATACAAAGTTAAGCTAGAATTTATTACATGGTTTCGACGGTGTAGCATACTAAACTAAAATTGCTATGCCAATATTTTGAAAATAAGTACATTGCATACTTAAAAGATAGCAGTTTTAATCAGCTTCCGTAATATTTTTTTTCGCTGTATTAGATAGCAAATGGTAATTTTTTTTTTATATACATAGCATTAAATCTTTATTTATCACTGTTACGCTATCCTACGAAATGTCGGACAAAAGTGTCCATGTGCTGGCATATATATTAAGTATAATAGATGATTTCAACGTACACAATTTTGTTGAAATTATTTTAACGCTATGGTGTAAACACTAAAAAATCCTAACATATATGAATGGCCGACATTTTGTAAATAAGTGCTTAGTAGATTTTAATAGTATTAATTTATTTGGTCTACCGTCGTATTACATACTGCTAAATATGGAGAGTATTGGTTGGGTACTTTTCGAGATATAATATCATTTGTACTTTTTTTCATGAGCCGCAAATTTCCAAAATGAAGGATTATCAACAATATCCATTTATAAATACAATGCTAATAAGATGCACTTAAATCAGTTGAGTAGTTCGGAAATATGACATATGACCCTAAATTTAATTATTACCGCAATTTTGGAAATAATTGCACAGCTCGGTAAAAAAAATTTCTAAGTCAGATATCTTTAATTTTAATATGTGTACAGTGTTCGTTCTAATTCGGTTCACTCTTTCAATATTTCTAGGGGGACACCAGACATATATCATACACACACCTACACATTCGCATACACACAGACACACACAGGCAGAAAAGTGGTCTTATAAGCCTTTCTTTCCTTCTGAAAATAAGCTGAAAAGAAGTTAGCATTGCATTGGCGTGAGGTGCCATTACCTACCGCTCCCGCAACCCACTGATGGTGAGTGAAGAAACCCTGACGGTGCGGCGATACGTCCAGGAAATTCTACGACCAAGTGAGCTCATCTTCCTGGCGCAGCTTGACAACCCAGCAGGATTATGCCGGGTCTCACGGAGCACAGGTATTTCTGGCCTACCTTTGCACTGTCAAGATGCTTTCTTGGCTAGCGAGGTACTCATACCTCTCGCACATCGAGAACGTTTGGGACCGGATAGGGTGGCAACTTCGGCCAGAGGAAACTTCCGCAGATTTGAAGTGTCATTTGCGCCAGCCGTTGCAGGTCTTCCTCAGGAGAATATCCGACGTCTGTATGCCGCAATGCTTGGCCGTATTGCCGTCTGTCCCCATGCTGCGGTTTCTTCAATACCATACTAAGTGCATCCTGCAAGTTTTGATACCCTACTACAACAAAAAATTTGCCACTGTAAATAAAAAAAACTAGTAAAATTCACAAAAAAAATTTTTAATCAAGTATTGTAAAGCATTCCTATCGTTTAATAAAGGGATTTTCGTCTAAATATTTTGATTCTTTGAACTTTATAATTTTATGTGTTAAATTTCCTCGAATATAATATAAGTCAGCTGTTCAATCAAAATGATATTCAGAATTATAGTTAGACCGTGTCCTATGACAGTACAACACCAACTGACACCACTGTAGAATGAGCACGCGCATTTTCGGAAACGAAGTCTCACCACCACGGAACTGTGTAATGCAGCGGTAAATTATAGACAAAAATACGTATTTAAAATATCAGGAATTGCCAAGCGTCCATAAAGCTAGTAATGCATGAGGAACTTAAAAGAATTCGGGGAATTCAGTAGACAACTAATTTAACTAGACTGCAACCACACGTAGGCCTTGCGAAAGCCAAGCTGTGCAGCACATAAAGACAGGTAATTTAAAACACGTAAAATGAGATACAAAATTCAGAAATAAGCATGCAAGAAAAAATTACGTTTAACAATGCATGCACTATTTAGACGCTAGTTCTATATTTCTAATAATTGTGTTTAATTTTGCAACCTATTTCAATTGTTATTGAGTATTTAATTTGGACTGTAGTGGCTCAGCTAAGATTTTTCTAGAATTTGTTAGGTTTGATTTTTTTGAAGCCCTTTTTAGTTAGGTAGGTCACGTTAGGTCATTTTTCATTTGTTTTAATTCACATGCATTGTGCAAATTGTATACCAATTTTTAGTGTAAAGGTGCTAAAGAAAATTGCAAGAAAGTATAAATGAAAATCTCTGTCAAATATTGCCTATATATATATATATATATATATATATATACTTCATTACTCTTAATAGTGTATCTGAAACCAAGAGACTGTCAAAATTCAAAGAAAGCAATCATGAGGCTGCTGAGAAAGTTTAACGAGAGTAGAAGTATGATTCTAAAATACGCAGATGAACAAACAAACGGTCATGGACCGTACGTACGCGGAACGAGCAAACGAATCGGAATATATCCGTTTTGTTTTATAATACACATAATCGTAGGCCGAAGTATATAGAGCTTATAAACATGTAAATTGACTGGATTTTAAAATGGCAGACATTCATTGCATGCATAAAATACTACTTTATAACAGTTCATACTTCATAAAAAAATTATTGCCAAACTTTAAATGAGAGCTAATGCAATAAAACAATAATTTTTTAATTGTATACTGCTCACAAAAAGTTTATCAGATATCAGAATCAAAATTGTTATATTTAAAAAAAAAAAAATTACATTTCATGTGGCACTCCTAATGGCATATAAAGTGAAAAAAAAACTTTTGTACATCATCCCAGTAATAAACAAACAAAAGTCATACACTGAAAAAAACTTAATTAAAGGAATATAATCAGTTTAAATAACAACGAAAATGGTCTTCTCAGATGCATTGACAAACTTCAATAACGTGTAGGACCGCGACGATTCCTGAGGCACGCTTGTATCCGACCAGGCATGCCAAAAACAATACCATTAAGCTTTTCCTAAAGCAAATTGGCCCATTCATCTATTACGTATGTTTTTAAGGCGTGCGGTTGAACCAATCGGGTGTGTGTACGTGCAATACGCATGTCGTTGGAGGGGAAGATGCCAATGTTTACATGATTCACCCAACGTAGGTACGATCCACTCCTACTAGAAATACACATATTAAGTATTTATTGGCGAACGGGGAATTTGCTAAACTTTTTGTGAGAAGCGCGGGATATGCAAAACGTTTGTAAGCAGTACATTTAACGAAAATCAGTTAATAATTTTTAGCAATCACAAGGGACTTCATATTATTTCCCACTTTTGTTTTTAAAATAATTTTTTGTTTAATGGTGTAAAAATATTGCTCAAAACAAATTATGATTTCATTAGTGGTAAGGTTTCAAGCGGATTTGGTTTCCTTATCGTTATGATTTTGACTATGCCAAGACACGTTATGGTCAACGCTGAAGCATTCTCGAAGCAGATAAGTAAAATTTCTATGATCTACGATATTTTTAAGAACATCGCCGAAAACCATTTAATTTCTCTGTTAGGTAAGTATATATATTTAAAATTATTTACAACTGCCATGTTACTCCTATTTTCTTGTTTTTGATCCGGCACAACTGGCTTTTGGCTACAAATTAGTGTCATAACTGAACAAAAAAAACGTAGTGTGTTCATTTGATTATAACCACAATGATACCTACACTACAAAAAAACTCGATTCCTATTACCCACACACATTCGCGTATAACGCAAGAGTTCGGAGTTGATCAAACCTTTTACGTACGCATCCGTGTCCACATACGTATCACTGTTGATACAGCTCGTGGTGTTTTGTATTTCCGCGTCAATCACGTCTTATATCTCGCCTTGGTATGACAAACACGTCAAATATAGAACTGCAATATTATTTACATAATTTTGTATGAACTTGAAGAGTTTCGTTAATCACCAAGTAAGCATAAACTGCTTCGACAGTTCCCCCCACCACCTTCGCCAGCCCTGACCGGAGCTACGTGTTGTATTTCATTGTGTATTTTGAATGCCTGTTTGTATTTAGCATGTAATTTAGTATTATTGGCAGGTTATTTATAGATATTTCTTAAAATTCGTTTCAAGTTTTTGAAAAAAATTACATAGTAAATGTCAGTCATTATAAAATGCGAATTTCAGCAGTGGCTGCTATTACTCAGGTTTTCACGTAACAGCAAGGGACCTACAGTAACTGATCACAAGTAATCATTAAGTACTGGCAGTTTTCTGCCCAGGAAGTGTAATCAAACTGACTTTCGCTTCAAGTGTGGCGTATTTAGAAATATGGCAAAAATACTTAACAAAACTTTTTTTTAATTTCTTGGTGTAAAATAAATACATTTAAAATTCGGCCTGAAATAATTGTGCATGTTTAAATCTTTATTTAAATATATATTTTGTAGAAATATGTCTTTAAAAAATTATTTGTAGATGTAGCAGATGCTGTTACTCACAAAAATGTTTAATGAGTTTAATAGATAAATACGAAGACTTGCAGCTACGGATATTTCTGTCATGTTCTTCAGCTGCCAAAGACTACTTAAGATTACAAAATAAAAAATTAATAATTAAGAAACAGTTGGGAAGACATAACCACTCCGATAATATAATCAACAATCATACAGAGACCAGGACATGTTTCCCCAGCCTTGGGTAAAAGAAATAAAGGGCGTTATATGAATTTTTTACTAAATGTTTGAAGTTGTTTTGGAGTTACTGGACTGTGCATATATGCAAACAAAACATGGCGTTTTCTTTAAAATAATAATGCAGAGCGAAAATATTTATTAAATTGGCTATTGTAGTGACACAAATTGATACCAAATTCCCACATATATAAAAATGTATACAAATATTAGATGTGTTATGGCGGCTCAAGCGCAATTTGAAATTTTTAAAATTTTTTCTGATGACGCAATTTTAAATATTTCAACAAAATTTACAAAAAATAATAGTGGGACAAAGTGGCACAACAAATTTTTCAACAAAATGAACAAAAAATGGTAGTGGGACAAAGTGGCACGATAAAAATAATTAATTTTTCGGAACAATTCCGCCCTGAAGTGGTATCCCAAAATACCGAACTGGGACGAGTAGAAAAAAAGTGGGAAAAAAATTTCTCCATGCAATTAAAATTATTCAAATATTTGGTTTATAAGCTGCGTTAATGTGTAAATTTCTTTCAATCAATCTATTTTTAATCAAAATCTTGTTAAAATTTACTAATTTCTCAAGCTGTACTAGGATTCTAGTGCAGTTTCATATAAAATTAAATTATATATAAAGATTCTCGCACAATTCTATATAGAAATACTACCTCAACTAATTTTCCCAAAGTGGCACAATAGCAACCAAGAGTGGGATAAAGAGTGACACAAGAACAATATATAAAAATTTGATAACATAATTAACAATTATAAAGTGAGAATAAGTGACATAAAAGTGGCAAAATGATATTTGAATAAATACCAGTTAACCAGGAATTTCAATAAAAATAAATTATTAATCAAATCAAAATTATACCTCATTCATAGATTTCCCATTTTTCATTATCTTTAATCCTGCATATGTTAATTGAAAAAGTCCTTAATTTAATTGTTTTATATCATTTTAATTTATTATTTTTATACCGGGTGAGGCACCTGAATATCATCGCCAATTTCAGTGGTAGAAGAAAATATTTCCGACAAAAGTTGCTTGAGTCCAAGGCTCTAATAACTTGATAGTGTTAATGTCCCCGTACGTGAAAGGGTAAAGAAGTATTGAGCCTTAAGTATCTGAGGAAGTAGTTAGGAGATGTTCCATCTGGTGTTCATAAGTGTTCGTGGTTGTGATTTTTTTTTTTTGGTGTTCACGCAAAACGAGGGAACAAATAAAGAAAGGCGCCGGCTTCTATGTAATGCAAATACTCATTCACACTCATACACATAGTTTATCCAAGAATTTTATCACACACATTCAAAAAAATAAATAACAACTTCACGTCCTTAAAGTGGTGAAACATATGTTTTTGGCAGAATGCAAATTAGATAAAAACATCTACACTTTTCTTTTCAACTATTGTTACTTAATTTAATTTCAATTATTTATTTATAAACACCCAAGTTTAGAGTTGGAAAACATTGAAAGGAGCAGCATATTTTATTTTTAGCTTAAAAAATCCCTTCCTGTGCGCTACTTTTTTGTTTTATGAACGAGAGTAAAATGGCAGTTTTAAATTCAGGAGGTTTTTTAAGTAAAAGGAGTGATTATGCATTAGAAGGGACATGAATTTCAGCTGCTGTAACCACTTCTGTCCGTACCATAATGATTTAACTTTGTTCGTATGAAATTTTACTGAAGGTTATTGTCGTCCGAGTATAAAAACTGTGAAAAATATTTCATTCTTGCAGAAAATATATATTATTAGCAATATTTGTAGCACTTCAGCATGCAACACACGGGTTATTTTGATATTTACGCCAAAATAATTAAATTTCCAACGCTATAACTCTGTGTGTTCTATAAACGTTACACATATAAAAAAAGTTTAGTACCCCCAGGATTTCTGAGTTACTAGGTTGCTCTCGACCAAAGAGAAAATATGGGATGAAAATACACATTGTGTCTACATAATATCACGCCAGACTTGACAAATGTATTTATGTATTTTGCCTACTGTTACAGCTAATATCCTTCACATACAACCAACTACAGGTAGTGCAAAACTTTTTTTGAGGGATGTTGTTTGTGGCCGTGAAACCACCGCAAGAAATGATTTTTTTTTCCTAACACACTCTAACCTACTAGTAGGTAACTGGTCAAAGCTCCAAAGTAGGACGATGCGTAACCACATTACAGAACTGAGTTTCAAACACCTGTACTGCCACTCGCAACCAGGCAGTGGTTGGGGAAGGCTAACTCTCCCCTTCTGGCCTAGCCTTGCTACCCCTCAGGCATAGCTCGGTCAGCTACCGAGGTCTTGGGTTCGTTGGCACACGACTCGATGCAGTCGACAGGGCGACAGGAAGTCAGAGGTAAGGAGCACAGAGGAAAGGCGACTGCTGTCCCTCCTGCCTCCACTACTTCAAGCTCAGCCCAACAAAACACAGAATGGCAGCAAGCAAGTAGGAGACATACAACACCACCAGGAAATAAGACTCGACCTCGAGTGGCTGTTCCAACCAAAAACGCCTTCTCATCATTGAGAGAGGAGGAACACAGTTCATGTGATAGCTCGGACATCTCCGAAATGGCTGAAACACACAAAAATACTAGTCCAAAATCACATGCTACCCCGGTGTACATCCGTGACACCTCGAAACTTAAATACATACATCATAATTTCAAAGGAATAAAACACTTAATGAAAATCCAGTCACCAACAGACAACACCTGAAGGTACTTGTTAGAAGGGGGAAGCACTCTGCTTTCTGCAGGTTCCTACAACTATATAACGCACCCTAATAAACACTCCCTAAAAAGTACGAAAGGCCAATTAAATAGTCATCAAAGGACTAGCACACAACTCAGAAACACTACACATAAGGAATGAGCGCAAAGAATATGGCTTTATACCAATCTCTGCTTGAAAATTCCAAACACCAGCTAACACACCTGCAGTCTATGGGGCTGTAGTACATCCACACGATGAACTCGACGTACTGAAAATACCCACACTATATTACATATCAGTTCACATACAACTGTATAAACACCGCACTGAAGATGTGGTACAGTGCAATCGATGATGTGCACTGGGCCACACTCAGTAATACTGCACACTTCGGCCAATCTGCGCTTTGTGTACGGGAGAGCACACAGAGGCAGATTGTACCCTTAAAGAACAGAGCAAAGCAAAGTGGGAATGTACACTTTGCAAGAAAACAGGGCACTCGTCTGTATGGAGACAGTGTGAAGTGATCCAGAAGCACATTGAGGCACGCAAACGAAGGATGGGACCTAAACTCAGGGACCTAAACTCACCAAACAAACATGAGGCACTAGGCAGGAAATCCGAGAAAACACGCGAGCAAACATTCAGTCAAAGGCTGAATTCCCTTCCCTTCAATCACAGAAAAGGCAGACCGAAAAGGGAAACACCCACAGGAAACAAGCACCCACCCAACAGCAAAGGGAAAAATCACAATAAAGGAGAAGAGACAACAACACAACAGAAAATACGGCTATGTTAGCAGAAATGCACGATCTGGCCGCTTTTCTGCGAGAAACACAATTTGTAACCTTAATGGACCACTTTAGGCCCCTAATCACAAAGGCAAAAGCTATGACAACACTGCAGGAGAAGCAGATACTGCTTCTCACAGCACTCGCCACTTTACCTAATTAAACAAATAAATAGTTTGGGGTAATAATAATGTATACTTAATTCTTAAAATTGAAAAAAAAACTATAATAAATATAAAAATTATATAATTTACAATACACTGTCACAAAACGCAGTAAAATGGAAAATTTAACACTTTACACACACCTATTCACCTAGGAATTCTCTGATCGGTCCGGATGGAATTTACCACGTTTAATTGAACTACATTGCTCTAGCCGAAACACTTCAGTCGTCCGCACACAAGGCTATAAACAACACCTTAGCTACTCTCTACACTACACCAAAGGCCAATAGGTACACTGCACCGGTCACATAGGACGCCCTGCCCAGGCTGGTTATGTGGCAATTCGGGAAAGGTGGGAAATAGCCCCAACTACCACTCATTTTCCAGGTCGAGACACACACATGCCAGTCGAGGTAGGTGTCGGGGGGCTAACCCAACTAAACTAAATAAATTAGATTAAACAATTAGATAATAAACAAACTTTTTTTTAAATAACAAAAATTATTTATAAAAAAATTTAATTTAAAAAATATATATTCTAACTATATATCTATATATATGAATGAGAAAGTATGTTTGGATGTTTGTTTGTCCCTCTTTCACGTCGCAACGGAGCAACGGATTGACGTGATTTTTTTGCAGAGAGATAGTTGGAGGACCGGGAAGTGACATACGCTACTTTTTCTCCCAAGAAAATATCTTATTTAACTTTCTTAGTAAAATTCTTATTAAAACTCTTATTGGAAAATAAAAAAGTACACAAACGGAATAACAATGCAACGTCAACAATGTAACGTCGCAACCAAGCAACAGATCGACATAATTTCTAGCACAGAAATAGTTGGAGGGCTGAAAGGTGATATTGGCCACTTTTTATCACGAGAAAATATCTCAAAAAAATTTACAAACAATAATAATAGTGAATCAAGTCAGAAAAAAGTTTGCCACCAGCACGCTCTCTTGCAATGCACTGTCTAAACCGTTGAAGATGGAACAATATCATGTAGTAAAGAATTGTGTAGAATAAAAATACCTAAAAAAAACTTTGCGGTAGCATTTATCTATCTATAACAGAGAAATACTAATAAGTGTATTTACCAATTACAAAATTTTTTCCTCGTTCATTACCAAATTTACTGGGCACATGTCTGTTTTCGCCTGGAACCATTTCGAGAAACCATGGAAAGCCAAATTGAGAATGGCCGGACTGGGATTTGAACCTCGGTCCTCCCGAACGCGAATGTATTGGCTTGCCCCTGCGCTACTTCGCTCAGTCTGTACCATGAAAGATCGGTGGCTGCACTTCTGTACTGCAGTAAAAGTTGATATAGACTACTTTTTATCCCAAAAAATATCTCATTCCCTAAAAAATTTTTTTTGTAAAATTAGCGCTTGGGGTGAAATGCTGCGTCAATGCTCAACACATTGATACTTATAGATATGTCGACACTT
Source organism: Clitarchus hookeri (assembly GCA_002778355.1). Lineage (NCBI taxonomy): Eukaryota > Metazoa > Arthropoda > Insecta > Phasmatodea > Phasmatidae > Clitarchus > Clitarchus hookeri. Next base: position 61,885 of record NQII01005738.1, on the reverse strand, counting down.
ATCAATATGGAAAATAACTTATCAATTGATACGTAACTGAAAAATATATCNACTTCTGTACTGCAGTAAAAGTTGATATAGACTACTTTTTATCCCAAAAAATATCTCATTCCCTAAAAAATTTTTTTGTAAAATTAGCGCTTGGGTTTGAAATGCTGCGTCAATGCTCAACACATTGATACTTATAGATATGTCGACACTTATCAATATGGAAAATAACTTATCAATTGATACGTAACTGAAAAATATATTGGTCCTTGCTATATATAGCCTAACTATTATATAAATGTGAAAGAGTGTTTGTTTGTTTGTCTTTCTTCCAAGTCGNCGGTCCTTGCTATATATAGCCTAACTATTATATAAATGTGAAAGAGTGTTTGTTTGTTTGTCTTTCTTCCAAGTCGCAACAGAGAAACGGATCGACATCAATTATTGCACAGATCTAGTTGGAGGGCCGGGAAGAGACATAGGCTACTTTTTACCCCGAGAAAATTCCTCATTCCCTTGGAGAAACTCTTATTAGAATATGAAAAAGAACACAAACGCAATACCAATGCAACGTCAACAATCTAACGTCGCAACCGAGCAACAGATCGACGTAATTTCTTGCACAGAAATAGTTGCGATGGCTGAACGTTGATATTGGCTACTATTTATCGTGAGAAAATATTTCAAAAAATTTACTTACGCGAGTCAGTTTACTGTATGCAGACGTGGAGAGCAATGGTGGCGGCAAGTTGAAGCGTCGTAGGAGGGAGAAGGGCATCTTATTTAAAAAAACCTAAACAATAATTCCGTAGTCTATGCGAGCGGAGCCGCGGGCACAGCTAGTAATATTATAAATGTGAAAGTGTGTTTGTTTGTCCTTTCTCGTCGCAACGGATTGACGTGATTTTTTGCACAGATAGTTGGAGGGCCGGAAAGTGACATAGGCTACTTTTATCCCGAAAAAATATCTCATTCCATCAGGGAAAAAAATTATGTCGATACCATAAGGTAGTACTATAATTTGTACCACAATTATGGTACAAATCCATTAGTTCTGTTTTCAGTACCGTAGATATAATTGAAGTGCCATAACTGCGGTACGGAGTGCCATACGGTCGGTATTTCGTACGGTAATCCAGAAATTCGTGCCATAATGGACACTGCACTACCCAAGGTTACCTTTCGGCCTGGAATTGATGACAAATATGAGAGTGCACCTCTACAATGACGTTGATACAGGACATTATGCTGATACACTACTAAAAATTGGAGATGGGCTTAGAAACAGATGCCAAGGGCTGTGTATCACTAATGGGGGATTTTTAGTAATTTGGTGCAGAGTGATACGGAACTGATTGTTAGCGTTTACCCAGGTCTACAAAGAAATGTAAATGACGACCAGTGCCTATGTAAAAGAGCGATTCTAGCACTAAAAAATGACATCGTTAGTGCTCTGTTCTGAGTTTAAGATCAGTGTCTGTCTACTATCAATTACCGTTCTTTCTCCCTTTAAGTTTGTTACTATAACCACACGAGCAAAGCCGCGGGTAAAAGCTAGTACATACATATATACATATATATATGTATGTACTGCACTTAATACTAACTACTCATAATGACGCCCCGACTTGATAGTTTGCTGCAGGTCGGGAAGAAGAAGACTTCGACTTCGGGAAGGGGGGCTCTACTGTTAATGGATTCTGTATAGGTTCTGGTACCAGGGGCCCCTCCAACTCTAGTTTACTAACAATGACTTTTTTTTTTTTTGATGTCACTACATGATGAAACGTACCCTGAGGGTTGCCCCGGGAGACTAGGGACTCACCTACACATTGCATGTGAGATTAATTAGCAGACTTGAACACAACAGGCCAACATGTTAGACAGACATCACGACACTGACATTCACTCCAGCCGGGAGGCTGGAGGGGAGCTTCATTCTCCCGCCAAACACACAANTGGAGGGGAGCTTCATTCTCCCGCCAAACACACAAACACGTAAATTTTACTTATAATAGGCAACACCAATAAACAGTCTTAATACGGGTCCGGTGCCCAAGAAAACACAGCTACATGGCGCCCCGCTGCCGACCCAATGATTTGAGCATGTGCCGGGTACATTTTTTTTTACAATCACAGTGTGAGTTATGGGAGTCAAGGCTCCCGGTCTCACGATACCAAGGCCATTCGGTGGTATATGAGGGTTCGGCGGCGCCGCCTGTACAGCATAAAATATCAGTTACAGAGGTAGGAGTCACTAAGATATGATCACTATTGGAGTCAAGTTTTCTACCCAACAAAAAAACAGACACAAGTGTAGTCATTGAAAAAAAGGGGAGAGGGACAGAGTATAAATGCAGTTTGATAACCGTGTAGTATGTGCAATATTACATTTTCCTTGGTATGCTGAAAATAAATAACACATTAGTAGGCTTGGATAGTTGGCGTTGTGATGCTTTGAAAACAGGAATAAAAGTTTCACATAAGAGATTCTTTTTCACTAGGTTCACCGCCGGAAATATGAAGCTAACGAGGTTAGTCGCCCCACTTGAGCTCGACCTCCAGGCCACAACTTCGCCTCACCGTGGAAGAGAACTTCGGATTGTTCACCCGGGGTATTGTTTTCAATGTAAACGAGCCACCCATGACCGATAAGTATGTTTGCCCGTTTCACAGGTCATTCCTGTTGAGGGACATTGTTAGTTTTTCTTGTCCGAAGGCCGGTTTAGATGCTCAAGATGCACAATTCAAGGTCTCTGCTCTGAGGTTGCCGCTGCTGTCTATTGTGCAATGATTAACCCTGGATGAGTAAGGTGGGGTGTGCACCCCCTACTCAAGAGTATAGTTATATATATATATAAATGACTCATCTAAGGCTAATTACGGTCATACATAGTTCTACGTGATATTATACAGGTACAAACACTGTGCGGTGATTCCCTATGCAAAATGAGAGAGAGAAAATTATACGAACCATGTCCTACAGTAATTCGTAAGGGAGGTAGGTACCCTTGAAAGCAATATTTCAAATTGTTTTAATTAAAAATAATAAAACTTAAGCCCGTCGCACACGGAACGACTTTAATTACGATATTGCATGCGTGGAGTCTTGCTTGCTGCTGCTGGACGTGCTCGTCCACTGGAAATAATGATGCCGACGTGCAGTTTTTCTGGATGGTCCACTATTTCTCTGTAATTGGAATGGTGCTATTTTCTCTACGTGTTTCTTTGCTTGTTTTCGATGTCAGAAAATAAGAGCAAGGAAACGTGTCACGTGACTTTATTTACATTGCAACAGGATTGTTTTGGTAGTGTAAATCAATACATAGAAGGAACATGTTTGTATACAGATTTTAGGTTATCTGTATTCAAAAAGCATTGCTAGTTTTAGTTCCTTCAGGTTAACCATTCTCTTGTCCACAGTCGTTTATTTTGTCTACACTTTTTATTTTCATGATCCAAAAGTGAAATAGGTGTAGTTACAGCAATCTTTTTTTGCCGTACAGAGTTCATTGTTTATTATTTTCGCCAGCTGTTAAAAATTGTAAAGACTGCAGACGTTACTGGTTGACAAAATAGCTTTCAAGGAAACACATACAGTGTACGGTAAAACCAGTGATGGACCGCGCGAGTAACCAAGTGGCATAGCTTTTTGCCTAGCTCTTAAATAATATATTAGTGAAACTCGCAGGAAAAATCGTCCCGTGTGCACCGTGCTTTACTTGAGATGATAGAACAATTTCGTGGAACTGTTGTCTTGAATCGAGATTTGAAATCTGCGAACGGTTGTTAAGTAATATTATCCCCATTCATTGAGAAAATAGGGAGTGCTACGTTACTATCCAATAAATGTGGTAACCTTAGGGTGTTTATCGCTTTTAAATATACCATAATTATGTGTACGTTAATATACAAAAACCGTTGCCTTGGTGTAACTCTCTCAGGCAAACGGTTGTCGAAGAAACACACAAAGGTGATGAGGGTACCTGGCAGGCAACCAACTGCTNTGTAACTCTCTCAGGCAAACGGTTGTCGAAGAAACACACAAAGGTGATGAGGGTACCTGGCAGGCAACCAACTGCTTCCCCCTTTCTCCTCCATGGTCTTTGCGACTTATATTTTCTCCCATAATCCAGATTATAACTAGAACCAGGAGATTCCACAAAACTCTTTGCAATGTAATAGGTAATGTTCACTTTATTCATATAATTACAGCTCAGAAGTTTTTTTTCTGTATTTCTGTATTAACTTAATGGGGGAGAACTGTCGTACGGAGTGAATTAAATACTGTGATTCTTTGTGATGTACGCCTGTCTGAAAATGTGAGGTGGATCTACAAATCAATTACTTATAGTATAAGAGAAATTAAAGAATAAAATTATTTAAATATTAAAATTTTAATTGACACACAAGAAATTTTAGATAAACATGTTACTTCACTTGATTTAGGATTTTAACTTTATTCCTTAAAATAATACGAAAAAGTACACTGCTGGACATCGCTACATCCATAAGATAACATTCATTTGCGACGAAATCAAGATTACATACTGTACCAATTGTGCAATCCAAACGGTTGAAGTGACATTACAGAAAAGTCAATGCAACACACAATATAGAGGGCATTTGTGGCCAGTACCTATTGCTTAGAAGGGCCATATAACCGGCTGGGAAGGCTGAAGTCTACGTGTTAGAGAGTCGGAGGTACTCACTTGACCTCGTATACCATCAATTCTAACTTCCGTCACAAATTACAAGAAAACTATAAACAATTTGGAGATTGGGTTTGTTGTATACAAAAAATAAAAATAAAATTGTTGTTACTGTTGCTTAAAATTAGTAAATATTTGTTTTAAAATATGTAAAACATTTTATTATTATAATATTCTACAAAACAGAGTTTTGCAAATGTAAAACATTTTCCCGAGGAACATGGTATGCTTCACTGGAAACTAAACTGTTTTTCATATGGTTCTACAGATAAGTTTACCATATATCAAATACGTACTGCCTTTTCCGTACAAATTACATAATTACTTTATTTATAAATTGATAAAATATTTTGTAAATGATTATATTCTAAAAATGTATTCGGAGATAGATCTGTTTTGCACTGCGGTTGCATCAGTTAAACGTATTACTAATGGAAGGGTGGAGACAAACTTCCTGCAGACTGTCCGTGATGCAATTATGTATTGCACGCTAGCTGTTCCGACATTGTTGCAAGTCTATCATAGGCATGTGTGGGGCATGCGTCAAAGTTAAGCCTGGAACATTTTTTTGTAGTCAAAGGATGAAACAAAACATAATAATATAAATGAATTACAACATAATTTTCACAAAAGTATTTTATTACTGATAATAATAGATAAAAATGTTCATAGAAATTAAGCTATTGTTTTTAAGTACATAATTAAAATTGTCTTTGAGAGTATTACATTGAGTGCTCACTGAATTGCATGCAATGGACAGCTTGTTCAGGCTGCCATAGCAAGATCACCTCGACTACAGGTGATGCAAGTGTATGAGGCAATGTGTTTCTCACACAGTTTAAGGCTGGGTGCAGACAAACCACAATCACATACCTATGGTACCACTAATGCAGCGCTTGTAGGTGGCATATACAGTAATGGGAATCGTAACTGGTATTTCAGATGGTGATTCCCACTGTGGTTCAGATTTTCTTGTAGCAGTTGTGGTATCATAGATGTGTGCACGTGCATTACGCTTATCTTCAGTACCACAGCTGCACATGTTCAGGGCATCTCGTGTGTCTCAGCTGTCTGCATATTTACTCAGGTGTGTAATTTTCACGTCGCTGTTCCAAAATATGTGAATTTGACATGGAACTATTTACAAATAATAGAAACTGAATCAAGATCTGCAATACGAGACTTTGGAGCACTGGTGCATGAAAAGCAAGGCATAATACAAAATATTAACTACTTCTCCTTCTCTTCTCTTCTTCGTTCGACAGTACAAACTACATAGTTACTTTAGTATCAGCTTTAGAGAATATAATTTAGGGTCTCTTAGAGTTTTCAGATGTCAAACAGTGATAAATAAGAGATAAGTTGTAATATGAATAATAAAAAACTAAATTAATACTTAAGACGGTAAGTGTAAAAACTTCTGTCACTGCACTAAAATCTTAACACTCCCTGCAATGATGATACATGTAAACAAACTTTCTTTTNTGTAACTCTCTCAGGCAAACGGTTGTCGAAGAAACAAACAAAGGTGATGAGGGTACCTGGCAGGCAACCAACTGCTCCCCCCTTTCTCCTCCATGGTGTTTGCGACTTATATATTTTCTCCCATAATCCAGATTATAACGAGAGCCAGGAGATTCCACAAAACTCTTTGCAATGTAATAGGTAATGTTCACTTTACTCATATAATTACAGCTCAGAAGTTTTTTTTCTGTATTTCTGTATTAACTTAATGGGGGAGAACTGTCGTACGGAGTGAATTAAATACTGTGATTCTTTGTGATGTACGCCTGTCTGAAAATGTGAGATGGATCTACAAATCAATTACTTATAGTATAAGAGAAATTAAAGAATAAAATTATTTAAATATTAAAATTTTAATTGACACACAAGAAATTTTAGATAAACATGTTACTTCACTTGATTTAGGATTTTAACTTTATTCCTTAAAATAATACGAAAAAGTACACTGCTGGACATTGCTACATCCATAAGATAACATTCATTTGCGACGAAATCAAGATTACATACCGTACCAATTGTGCAATCCAAACGGTTGAAGTGGCATTACAGAAAAGTCAATGCAACACACGATATAGAGGGCACTTGTGGCCAGTACCTATTGCTTAGAAGGGCCATATAACCGGCTGGGAAGGCTGAAGTCTACGTGTTAGACAGTCGGAGGTACTCACTTGACCTCGTATACCATCAATTCTAACTTCCGTCACAAATTACAAGAAAACTATAAACAATTTCGAGATTGGGTTCGTTGTATACAAAAAATAAAAATAAAATTGTTGTTACTGTTGCTTAAAATTAGTAAATATTTGTTTTCAAAATATGTAAAACATTTTATTATTATAATATTCTACAAAACAGAGTTTTGCAAATGTAAAACATTTTCCCGAGGAACATGGTATGCTTCACTGGAAACTAAACTGTTTTTCATATGGTTCTACGGATAAGTTTACCATATATCAAATACGTACTGCCTTTTCCATACAAATTACATAATTACTTTATTTATAAATTGATAAAATATTTTGTAAATGATTATATTCTAAAAATGTATTCGGAGATAGATCTGTTTTGCACTGCGGTTGCATCAGTTAAACGTATTACTAATGGAAGGGTGGAGACAGACTTCCTGCCGACTGTCCGTGATGCAATTATGTATTGCACGCTAGCTGTTCCGACATTGTTGCAAGTCTATCATAGTCGTGTGGGGCAAGCGTCAAAAGTTAAGCCTGAAACATTTTTTTGTAATCAAAGGATGAAACAAAACATAATAATATAAATGAATTAAAACATAATTTTCACAAAAGTATTTTATTACTGATAATAATATATAAAAATGTTCATAGAAATTAAGCTATTGTTTTTAAGTACATAATTAAAATTGTCTTTGAGAGTATTACATTGAGTGCTCACTGAATTGCATGCAATGGACAGCTTGTTCAGGCTGCCATAGCAAGATCACCTCGACTACAGGTGATGCAAGTGTATGAGGCAATGTGTTTCTCACACAGTTTAAGGCTGGGTGCAGACAAACCACAATCACATACCTATGGTACCACTAATGCAGCGCTTGTAGGTGGCATATACAGTAATGGGAATCGTAACTGGTATTTCAGATGGTGATTCCCACTGTGGTTCAGATTTTCTTGTAGCAGTTGTGGTATCATAGATGTGTGCACGTGCATTACGCTTATCTTCAGTACCACAGCTGCACATGTTCAGGGCATCTCGTGTGTCTCAGCTGTCTGCATATTTACTCAGGTGTGTAATTTTCACGTCGCTGTTCCAAAATATGTGAATTTGACATGGAACTATTTACAAATAATAGAAACTGAATCAAGATCTGCAATACAAGACTTTGGAGCACTGGTGCATGAAAAGCAAGGCATAATACAAAATATTAACTACTTCTCCTTCTCTTCCCTTCTTCGTTCGACAGTACAAACTACATAGTTACTTTAGTATCAGCTTGAGAGAATATAATTTAGGGTCTCTTAGAGTTTGCAGATGTCAAACAGTGATAAATAAGAGATAAGTTGTAATATGAATAATAAAAAACTAAATTAATACTTAAGACAGTAACNTAATATGAATAATAAAAAACTAAATTAATACTTAAGACGGTAAGTGTAAAAACTTCTGTCACTGCACTAAAATCTTAACACTCCCTGCAATGATGATACATGTAAACAAACTTTCTTTTTGGTACCACAAATATGGTACATTCATGCAGTACTTCATCCAAAATGGCTTGCCACAGAACTATGACCCTAGCACTAGCAGTGAGTGCCACGAATTCGGTGCACACTTAATCATCTACACGTGACATACCATATTTACTTGCCTAAGCGCCCCACCATATTCCAAAGGGGAAATTTTGTTTTGTGTGACGAGTTGTGTCTTTTATATGCAGAAGTGAAGTGCAGAGGAATATGAAGAAGAGTGGGTATGACTTTAGCTAACAAGCTCTTTGATTGGCTTTAGCTGGTGGTGTGATTAATCACACTCCACAATATTATGGAAAACTAGATGCTGTGTTAAAATATGACAATCTAAAATGTGTTGGACGTTGTTATACCAAAGAGAGACAAACGAGTAAAAGCACAAAAAATAAACATGCCTTCTGCAGAAAGAAATGCAAACACCCCACAATCGAAGAAGAGTAACGTATACAAACATGTTCCTTCTATGCATGTATTAACACTGCCTAAACAATCATGTTGCCATGTAAATAATACCACGTGAAACCTAATTGCTCTCATTGGCTGAGTTTGGAAACTACCAAAGAAACACACACAGAACCAACACCATTCCAATTACCAAAAAATAGTAGACTAGCCAGCAGAACTACACGTAGGCATCAATATCTCCAGTGGACGAGAGCGTTATTGAATGACAAAATGTTTAATTTGATCATGGTCTGAATTAGACACCGGTTAGGAAAAGTTTTAGCTTTGGTTAGTAAAAACTGCAAAGAGCATGCATGAAAAAATAAAAGGTTTACAAAACATGGGAATGTTCTAGTTGGTACTGAGGTATGGGTATGATTAAACAAAAAAGTGGTATCAGAACAACTCTAGTCATGAAAAATATCAAATTCTCCCTTTGTAACATACCGCGGTATCAAAAACTATAACATTAACATTTTTCAATAACCTAAACAAATCAAAATTTTAGTTTTAACATTTCATTCACTACTATTGAATGTCATTCTGACGAGTGGTTCATTAAGCAATCAAACATTCTCAAATTTGATTCAGCACACACTATTGCAAATTATTACTTGAACTGTTTTTAATATTTTAGAAATCAATCTTACACAATTATTTTGTGTTTTCATGAAGTGTATGTTTATTTCGCAATTTCTAAACCAAATTTCATGAAAATTTCATCATTTGACACCCTGCTAAAAACAAGTGTCCATATGAATATAAATTTCCTAACAAACTGTATTATCGAGCACTGCATCTTATGCCTATTTACAGTACGGTTTTTATGCTAATTTTGATGGTAACGTGTGTCCATACATGTAGTTGAATAATTTTTAACTGTGAAATGCCTACCTTTTAAATTATTCTTTCATGAATGATTATCATATTTCTAGCAAACATTTAACAAACTGTCCCGTCAGGCACCACATCTTACGCAGATTCACAGTCCTGTTTTTTTTTTGCTAATTTTGACAGTAAACTGTATTAATATATGCAGTTCTGAAAAATAATTTTAACTGTTACTTCCCTACCTTTTAAAATATTGCTTTGTGAATTAATNATTTTGTTTTGTGTGACGAGTTGTGTCTTTTATATGCAGAAGTGAAGTGCAGAGGAATATGAAGAAGAGTGGGTATAACTTTAGCTAGCAAGCTCTTTGATTGGCTTTGGCTGGTGGTGTGATTAATCACACTCCACAATATTATGGAAAACTAGATGCTGTGTTAAAATATGACAATCTAAAATGTGTTGGACGTTGTTATACCAAAGAGAGACAAACGAGTAAAAGCACAAAAAATAAACATGCCTTCTGCAGAAAGAAATGCAAACACCCCACAATCGAAGAAGAGTAACGTATACAAACATGTTCCTTCTATGCATGTATTAACACTGCCTAAACAATCATGTTGCCATGTAAATAATACCACGTGAAACCTAATTGCTCTCATTGGCTGAGTTTGGAAACTACCAAAGAAACACACACAGAACCAACACCATTCCAATTACCAAAAAATAGTAGACTAGCCAGCAGGACTACACATAGGCATCAATATCTCCAGTGGACGAGAGCGTTATTGAATGACAAAATGTTTAATTTGATCATGGTCTGAATTAGACACCGGTTAGGAAAAGTTTTAGCTTTGGTTAGTAAAAACTGCAAAGAGCATGCATGAAAAAATAAAAGGTTTACAAAACATGGGAATGTTCTAGTTGGTACTGAGGTATGGGTATCATTAAACAAAAAAGTGGTATCAGAACAACTCTAGTCATGAAAAATATCAAATTCTCCCTTTGTAACATACCGCGGTATCAAAAACTATAACATTCACATTTTTCAATAACCTTAACAAATCAAAATTTTAGTTTTAACATTTCATTCAATACTATTGAATGTCATTCTGACGAGTGGTTCATTAAGCAATCAAACATTCTCAAATTTGATTCAGCACACTATTGCAAATTATTACTTGAACAGTTTTTAATATTTTTAAAATCAATCTTACACAATTATTTTGTGTTTTCATGACGTGTATGTTTATTTCGCAATTTCTAAACCAAATTTCATGAAAATTTCATCATTTGACACCCTGCTAAAAACAAGTGTCCATATGAATATAAATTTCCTAACAAACTGTATTATCGAGCACTGCATCTTATGCCTATTTACAGTACGGTTTTTATGCTAATTTTGATGGTAACGTGTGTCCATACATGTAGTTGAATAATTTTTAACTGTGAAATGCCTACCTTTTAAATTATTCTTTCATGAATGATTATCATATTTCTAGCAAACATTTAACAANTAAAATACCTACCTTTTAAAATATTCTTTCATGAATGATTATCATATTTCTAGCAAACATTTAACAAACTGTCCCGTCAGGCACCACATCTTACGCAGATTCACAGTCCTGTTTTTTTTTGCTAATTTTGACAGTAAACTGTGTTAATATATGCAGTTCTGAAAAATAATTTTAACTGTTACTTCCCTACCTTTTAAAATATTGCTTTGTGAATTAATAACAGCCCTTTTACTAACAAATGGTGAGCAAACTGTCTCGTCAGATACTGCATCTTAGGCAGATTTGCGGCCCAGTTTTAATCTAATTTTGCTGTTAATCTGCATTTCTCGGGAATGCTTTTACTGAAACATGCATACCTTTTAAATATTTACATTTCATTAATAATTGTTTTTTCTTTCATAACCAACACAGTCTAATCTGTCACAGATGGAATAACCTGACGTCAATATTAAAGCCTGAGAAATATTTTGAGCCGAGCTCAGGTTGCAAGCAGGTAGTCAGTGCTCGATTTTCGAAAACTCAAAGATCTCTGTAGTTATTAGACATTTGCGTAAACGATGTTGACAATGTATGCCATTTACAAGGAATGGCTGGCTATCAAGTGCCAACTGGGAAAATAATTAACATTTAATGTTCCAGAAATTTTTTGTATAAAATATGCAATGATATGGGAAAAATATGGTTTGTATGGTGTCATACCTCTGTGGATATGTACCTGCTCCTAATGGAATCCCTGCCATGACCTGTCTGATCAATCCTCTGTGCCAAAGGTGAAGAAATATGATATTAGCTTGGTGGTCACAATTACACAATTAAGCAAGCACTCAAGTGTATTTGCAACATCTGATGCAAGTCAGTTTTCCATATAACACAAAAAAAATCAAGTTTGTAAACTGTCATGATTTTCTCAAAAAAACTGGACACATTATAAATTTTTCTTGAAACACACACATCTTTACATTTATTTCTTGTCACAGCATACAAAATAACAATAAACACAATATCATCAGCATAACTTTCACACTTACAATATTTTCTTAAGTACTGTTTCTAAGCATAGGTGATATCCAAGGAACACTTTCAAAGATCAAAAAAGAAGTGTTATAGCTGTATTAAAAAGCTATTTTGTAAATGACAAAGAATGGTATACACAGATATAAGTTAATTAAGTGTTACACAATACTGTTTGCATTTTGTAAAGTTCAGAACAATAGCACTTTCACAGCCTAGTTGTTCATTTCTTTCAGTGATTAGTCTAGTAATTAAAAGACTGCTACATAAAACATATCTACAGTAAATATTTGGCTTCAGACAGGAAGGAATACAAAGCATTTAAAATAAAATGAGAGGAACATTCACACAATCCATATTAAAACCATTTTGCAGAGCTATACGCACTGAGCCTTTTCACATAGACATACAAATAAAGACAAAAACATCTAAGCAATGCAAAAAAGAATATTATTTAACATGTTGTAAACAAAAACTTTCGCCTGTGATCATTCAACTACCATAATTTCTAGATATGTTAAAAATATTTCTTTCACAATACATCTATACCAGGCACAGACCTTGGCCGCTGAAGATCAGTCAACCTACCATGCTCTTCCCACTAGCTGGTACCAGTAGCCTATCACAGCTGTGTGCTGTTGCGTAGTTCACAGTGTTACAGCGGCCATGGTGAATCAAGCAAAATGTTTCTCTGATGATATCGTAAAAGATTTCATTAAAATTCTGTTACTTTGCAATACGCTAATTTTGCTGAATATGTAGGTAAAGATCTGTATGTGTATCCGTTCGTGTTTCACATTATTAAGGAGAGTGCATGACAGCTATCATCAACTCATGACCATTTATTCGTTATTGCTTTAGAAGGAAGTATTTTCCAACTTGCTATGGAGGCAAAAAATAACCAAGTCTGACTCCACCCAGTGTTGGTGCCTGCTGTAGCGTAAACTCAGGTACTGCGACAGGCTTTCAACGATTCTCACTATTTTTAATTTTCTTGCATATAAAGTTTAAATTGTGACGCTAAGTAAACATTGTGCCAGTACCGGTACATGCAAAAGGAAAGTGGTTCACAAACAATGTCAATCTATATAAGCTTTAATGTGCATTATTTTATTTTACCAAATTATTAATGAATTTCACGAAAGTATCAATATAAAACAGGTTAAAAGTTTGATAACGGGAGCATGTGACGTAGCAGAATGTACAGTGTGACAGAGATGCAATGGAGACAGCAGCAATGCGTCTACGTCAAAAGCAATATTTTTGCCATGTAGAATAACAAAAATAAAGTTTTCAGAAAACAAGCTACAGGTTTTTATAGCTTTAGCAAAGATTGTGTTCGGAGAAAGGTGCTAAAATTTTAGGATAAGGGGGGAAATTCCTACAAAAATTTACAGTTGCTATGTGTGAAAAAAAAAAAAAGGTTTATGTTGTTTCAACAATTTCCATGGCAAAAGTGACTGTTTTGGTTATAAGAAATTGAACGACGGGTGGCAGTTCATAATGGGAAGGGATGACATTACTACTGCGTGGACAGGGAAGAGGAGCTTGTGCTGGCATTACAAGCCACAGCACAAATATGAATTATTTTCTCTATGCTACACACAACTGTAAGCAAATAAAAATTATTACATCAATATTTAATCAATTTTGCTGATCTTTGTCAGAACGTTCTACTACGAACATAAAAATATTGCAGTTAGTATGCTTAGGCATTTTCCTAATTTATATAAACTCATAAAAAAATTAAGTATACCACATATATGCATAATTTCTCTCTCTGTCTACTATATTCAAATGTTCCTCTTTATGTAGAGAATTAAAATTTTTATAACTAGTGAGACTTCACGACACACACAGTTTGACGGGACAGACGCTTGATAAATGTGGCAACATGGCTCGGTACTGCTTGCCGATAGGCTGATAACTTAGCGGTCAAGTAGTTTTGTGCCGGGTATAGTCCTCAAATAGTGTGTAAGTTGCAAAGTGCTGTACAAATTACGGATCCTCATAAGGAAAAATATTAAGGCTCCTGCATACCAGCAACTTTTTCCTGCATTTGAGGCCAACAGGTGCAGGAGCAATGAGGGTGATACCGCCTTGCGCATCTAGTACGCCATCGCCACCAACCCCAAGGCTTTGAACTGACATGAAGTGTTATCGCACTGCATGTACGTATGGGACTATCAGAAATTACCCTATTATTTTATTGGTGAAAAGTCTGTAGGAGGGTTCAATGCAGGGCCCTCAAGTAGTTTTGTATGTATCCGACGCGCATATTTTGAGATTGATACTTTGTAAAAGTCGTTTTTAGTTATTTTGGAGTACTCAAAAATGGTGTTTCTAATGTAAGAGACGTCATGAAAGCACTCAACAGCCCTCGTCTAAAGTGTGGGTTCTTTTCGTAGATCAGCACATCGGATGCACGTTTAATAATTTTGCAGTTCAAGCGCCAGTTAGGCGGGAGCCTTAATGTTGTAGAGTTTTATTCTGCAATATTACAAAATGCCAACATTCTAAGGAGCATCTTGAATATGGTTAGTGGTGAAACAAAAGTTCCTACTAAAACCACCAGCAACATAAAACTAAAGCAAAAACATGTTACAAATGTTTACAGTATATTACTAGCAAGATTTTCCTGTAGTACAGGGAAATCAATTTTGTTGCAAACTGTTGAATAACAGTTTCATTATTCTTGCATTTTATGAGCAATGATGTGTGTACTTTTTCGCCTATTTTCCAAAGGAAAACAAAGGCTTGTGAAATCACTTTCCTGTCTGCGTGTGCACCTAAATACTTTCAAATGCATGAACCAAATGTCACCAAACACGATAAACATACAGAACTTAGTAAGGACATCCAACTTTTAAAGTTCTCAATAACACCGAAAGCTTATTTTCAAAATGGTAATCATTTTTAAATTNTAGTAAGGACATCCAACTTTTAAAGTTCTCAATAACACCGAAAGCTTATTTTCAAAATGGTAATCATTTTTAAATTTAGGGTGGTATGTTGAGAATGCATTATGCAAGCATTGAATGTAGAGATGGATGTTACTGTTCGTATGCCATTTTCGGAAGATAGCACCACACAAATAAATACAGTAAAGTTTTTATGTTATATCTGGGAAACTACTAAACCAATTATCACCAAATTTGGCATGTAAGTAATACTATTGTAGGCCATGTNTTATGTTATATCTGGGAAACTACTAAACCAATTATCACCAAATTTGGCATGTAAGTAATACTATTGTAGGCCATGTGAACAAATGTGATTCTAATTGATTAGGAATATCAATTTAAGTAATAATCATAGTTAATTTTCTGTCATAGTTATATTCATGGTATGTTTTACCAGTGATTTAAAAAAAATTGACTTGGTCTTCTTGTGATATGAACCCTTCGTATGAACATCTTTTTAAAATAATTTTTTAGGATAGCACCAAATAATAAAATCAAGTTTTTATGCCATATCTCGGGAACCAATTAACCATTTCCCCCAAATTCTTCACACACAAAGCGCTAAGGCAGGCCATGTAAACTCATGCGTTTTAAATGGCTCAGAAACTATTCTTCANTAATTCTTCACACACAAAGCGCTAAGGCAGGCCATGTAAACTCATGCGTTTTAAATGGCTCAGAAACTATTCTTCAAAATGATGGCCCTGTAAATATTACAGGTTATCTAACACTGTCATTCAGAACATTAGATGATTGCATCCAAAGTTGATACTCTTAATCCTACCTCCATAATGTAGTTGATTGAAAGCTAGCTTATGGTACTAGGGTTTCTGGATTAGAGTCCCTGATAAGGCACATGTGTAATTGTCTCACTACTGTTACATATGTTTCTGGTTCCATCTCTAATGGTATTGTCGTCAACAAGACATCAAGGCCTACCTACCATTTTGGCTTTTAAGAGCTTCTTGAAAAGTTTTTTTGCACTCGTGTAGAGAAAAGTAGGCCCATTAGTTAGATCAATAACTTCTTGTTATGATACGTATTCAGAATTAAGTGGCAAATATTTGTGACTTCAAATATTAATTTACTTTGAATATGTGAAAACATGTTTATTTCACTAACTGGCGCATTACAGTAAGTGGTTGTTTTAATCATAAGACGTAAAACATTAACAGTTAATTAAATAATGTTTAGAATGAGGCTTCCCAAAATTGAAAGTGCACAAATTTTTATAAAAATAAGTTGCCAATATAAAGACAAGTGCAAAATGTGTGATGTTGAGTGCTCTAATTTGCAGTTGCTCTTCACATGTGAAAAATTGGGAAATTTATAAGGATCACAACAAATGAAATGTAGATATTAAACTGGTAACTATCCACAGCATTCTTACTGTCACTTGAAAATTTAGGTGAGAGTTAAATTTGCACGTCAAACATCTAGTGTTTTAGAAATTTAATTTCTTAAAAAAGCACAGTAACTTCCACAACACCAAAGTTATTGGCAAATCTGCATGATCTGACATTAGGACTACAAAGTAATTTATTT
The DNA here is from genome assembly GCA_002778355.1 of Clitarchus hookeri. Taxonomy (NCBI): domain Eukaryota; kingdom Metazoa; phylum Arthropoda; class Insecta; order Phasmatodea; family Phasmatidae; genus Clitarchus; species Clitarchus hookeri. The sequence goes on along the minus strand of NQII01005738.1, from coordinate 45,134 downwards.
CTAAACTTCCAAATATCACTGAAGTTAGATGTAAACCACCAAAAGAAGAATACAACAATAACCATATGCAATCACTCCCACNCTTCCAAATATCACTGAAGTTAGATGTAAACCACCAAAAGAAGAATACAACAATAACCATATGCAATCACTCCCACTAGCCCGTTTTGCAAAATAAAAAGCTGCCCTCACACTCAATTGCATGAACAGTTTTCCAAAATTTGTCCATACAACTGAGTTACATGAATCAATAAAACCAAATTAATACCCATATGGATTACCAATCAGTGAATCTGTGTAAAAAATGTTNCCAGCCCGTTTTGCAAAATAAAAAGCTGCCCTCACACTCAATTTCATGAACACTGTTTTCCAAAATTTGTCCATACAACTGAGTTACATGAATCAATAAAACCAAATTAAGACCCATATGGATTACCAATCAGTGAATCTGTGTAAAAAATGTTCATTTCAAAATTTGGGAGACACATTTATACATCTCTGGTAGAAAAATTAGAAGTTCTAGAGATAAAATACTAACTTATTTAACAGGTTAACATGCTATGGCTAAAATGATATCAANAGACCCATATGGATTACCAATCAGTGAATCTGTGTAAAAAATGTTCATTTCAAAATTTGGGAGACACATTTATACATCTCTGGCAGAAAAATTAGAAGTTCTAGAGATAAAATACTAACTTATTTAACAGGTTAACATGCTATGGCTAAAATGATATCAAACTGTGCCAATACAATTAAATCAAAACTGGTGAAAAACCAGCAGTGGTGCAACGCAAAGGTTTAACACATTCGGCATAATAAGCCTTGTGATTTATCTATCCCAGAGAAAATGACAATTTGTATAAATTAAATTATAACACTGGCTGGTAAAGGTTTTTACTTTAAAATTATACAGCACACCACCACAGCTCACACATTCATTCATAAATAATGCAAAAAAATTTAAAAAAAAAAACAAAAAAAAACACTAAATCATTGAAAATGAATGCCAGGTGCAGACAATTTTGAAAAATTTGTTATGGAAACTTAAGGCAGTGTTCCAGAAATATTTAATAACTTTAACTGGTAAATAAATCTTTTGTGATGAAATGTGACTGCATTAAAGGATTATAAATCCTATTTCTAAGCTTCGTATTCCATTTATGACTAAATATCTCCTATGAAGTACTAGATGCCAAGGACTACTTTCCTGGGTACTTCCTTGAATGTCCATGTATTTGCTGGTGGTTTACGTATTCATACCATGAAGCACAACAATTACAGCATCAATGTCTGGCAAAGCTTTAAATGTATGGGTAAACATACTTATCCTCTTACATTATACATACTACAAGTATATGTGACTTCATAACATTCACTTCCATTCTATTAAGCTCTAATTAACAGTCCTTCCTTGAGATATATGTAAAAGAAAAATAAATGGTAGCTCTTAAAATAGTTTTTATACATTACTGCAAAACATATACTGTATGTTTAATTTTTTCCGCTCTGGTAAAGTTGTTAACCAACTGTATTTCTCTAATAACTCGTTATTCAGGAACTGGGAAAAGTAAAAAATTTGAGGAAAATCTGCAGAGGAAAAATTTATTGCACTTTTTTTTGTTACTGCACGTTGAGTTTTTCTTGGTGAGCTTTGTACGGGCTGGGCCATAGCTCATATATAAAAATATATGCCAGCATTAGCCAATACCTATTAACTTAGCCCACCCTCCACCCCTCAGGCAGCCGAATGTTTCCGCACATTATGAGACTACCCTCTGTGTTTGTCCTATCACAGTGCTCTTGCTTGCTTGTCTTCTCACTTTGCTTGTGTTTTTAAGATTTGGATTTCGCTTGGGTTTTGATTATTGTGTGTTGACAACTTATTATGCTTAGTTTTTTTGGACATGCAATCAGCCTTGTGGAAGTCTATATATAAACTGACTCACAAACACAACTCTGGACTATGAAACAATGGCAAGTCTTCCCCCTCTTGACGCTTCCATCTCTCCGCCAGTAAATCATATCATCACACTTGACAAGAGCCAGATATATTCTCGCTTCTTCACTTCCAGCTTCCCCTCCCCACACCTCATCATGACATTTACTAGGTTCATCAGACACACAACAGACATGTTCTTCAACAGTAATACATTTATAGTACCAGCTGAAACCAAAGTTTCAGTTATCCGAGTTTGGGAAAGTAGTGTGTGTGTGTGTGTGCGGTATACATTTGTAATTTAAGTTTTGTGTCAAAAGTTAGGTTTCATGTGCAGCATGAACAACAAAGCTTCGGTTTCATTTGCAAATGTGACACAAAAAGTATGCAGCATCCAAAGTTCCAGTTTTTGTAATTATTTGGCAATAAGGATGCAGATGTACTTCTGCAGCATCATTTTATTCATCAGACTTCTGTTTATTAATATAAATATATACCCAGAGGTGACNTAAATGTATGGGTAAACATACTTATCCTCTTACATTATACATACTACAAGTATATGTGACTTCATAACATTCACTTCCATTCTATTAAGCTCTAATTAACAGTCCTTCCTTGAGATATATGTAAAAGAAAAATAAATGGTAGCTTGTAAAATAGTTTTTATACATTACTGCAAAACATATACTGTATGATTAATTTTTTCCCCTCTGGTAAAGTTGTTAACCAACTGTATTTCTCTAATAACTCGTTATTCAGGAACTGGAAAAAGTAAAAAATTTGAGGAAAATCTGCAGAGGAAAAATTTATTGCACTTTTTTTTGATACTGCAAGTTGAGTTTTTCTTGGTGAGCTTTGTACGGGCTGGGCCATAGCTCATATATAAAAATATATGACAACACTAGAGGATGCCAGCATTAGCCAATACCTATTAACTTAGCCCACCCTCCACCCCTCAGGCAGCCGAATGTTTCCGCACATTANGCCAATACCTATTAACTTAGCCCACCCTCCACCCCTCAGGCAGCCGAATGTTTCCGCACATTATGAGACTACCCTCGGAGTTCGTCCTATCACAGTGCTCTTGCTTGCTTGTCTTCTCACTTTGCTTGTGTTTTTAAGATTTGGATTTCGCTTGGGTTTTGATTATTGTGTGTTGACAACTTATTATGCTTAGTTTTTTTGGACATGCAATCAGCCTTGTGGAAGTCTATATATAAACTGACTCACAAACACAACTCTGGACTATGAAACAATGGCAAGTCTTCCCCCTCTTGACGCTTCCATCTCTCCGCCAGTAAATCATATCATCACACTTGACAAGAGCCAGATATATTCTCGCTTCTTCACTTCCAGCTTCCCCTCCCCACACCTCATCATGACATTTACTAGGTTCATCAGACACACAACAGACATGTTCTTCAACAGTAATACATTTATAGTACCAGCTGAAACCAAAGTTTCAGTTATCCGAGTTTGGGAAAGTAGTGTGTGTGTGTGTGTGCGGTATACATTTGTAATTTAAGTTTTGTGTCAAAAGTTAGGTTTCATGTGCAGCATGAACAACAAAGCTTCGGTTTCATTTGCAAATGTGACACAAAAAGTATGCAGCATCCAAAGTTCCAGTTTTTGTAATTATTTGGCAATAAGGATGCAGATGTACTTCTGCAGCATCATTTTATTCATCAGACTTCTGTTTATTAATATAAATATATACCCAGAGGTGACNACTTCCAGCTTCCCCTCCCCACACCTCATCTAGCATTTACTAGGTTCATCAGACACACAACAGACATGTTCTTCAATAGTAATATATTTATAGTACCAGCTGAAACCAAAGTTTCAGTTATCCGAGTTTGGGAAAGTAGTGTGTGTGTGCGGTATACATTTGTAATTTAAGTTTTGTGTCAAAAGTTAGGTTTCATGTGCAGCATGAACAACAAAGCTTCGGTTTCATTTGCAAATGTGACACAAAAAGTATGCAGCATCCAAAGTTACAGTTTTTGTAATTATTTGGCAATAAGGACGCAGATGTACTTCTGCAGCATCATTTTATTCATCAGACTTCTGTTTATTAATATAAATATATACCCAGAGGTGACNTGCAGATGTACTTCTGCAGCATCATTTTATTCATCAGACTTCTGTTTATTAATATAAATATATACCCAGAGGTGACAAAAGTCATGGGATAGCAATATGCCAATACACAAATGGCAATAGTATCGCGTACAAAATGTATAAATGGGCAGTGCATTGGTTGGGCTTACATTTGTAGTCAAGTGATTCACGTGAAAANGTATCGCGTACAAAATGTATAAATGGGCAGTGCATTGGTTGGGCTTACATTTGTAGTCAAGTGATTCACGTGAAAAGGTTTCTGACGTGATTATGGCTGCACGACGGGAATTAACAGACTTTGAACGTGGAATGGTAGTTGGAGNTGATTATGGCCGCACGACGGGAATTAACAGACTTTGAACGTGGAATGGTAGTTGGAGCTAGACGCATGGGACATTCTATTCCGGAAATGGTTAGGGAATTGAACATTCCGAGATCCACAGTGTCAAGAGTGTGCCGAAAATACCTAATTTCAGGCATAACCTCCCACCATGGACAACGCAGTGGCCGACCGCCTGCACTTAATGACCAAGACCAATGACATGTGCGCAGAATGGTCAGTGTTAACAGACAAGCAACACTGCATGAAATAACCGCAAGAATCAATGTGGGACGTACGACGGACGTGTCCGTTAGGACAGTGCGGCGAACTTTGGCTGTACTGGGCTATGTCAGCAGAAAACCGACTCGAGTGCCTTTACTAACAGCACAACATTGCCTGCAGCGCCTCTCCTAGGCTCGTAACCATGTCGGTTGGACCCTAGACGACTCGAAAACCGTGGCTTGGTCAAATGAGTCCCGATTTCAGTTGGTAGGAGCTGATAGTAGGGTTCGAGTGTGGCGCAGACCCCACGAATCCATGGACCCAAATTGTCAACAAGGAACTTTGCAAGCTGGTGGTGGCGCCATAATGGTGTGGGCTGTTTTTACATGGAATGAAATGGGTCCTCTGGTCAAACTGAACCGATCATTGACTGGAAAGGGTTCTGTTCAGCTACTTGAGACCACTTGCAGCCATTCATGGACTTCATGTACCCAAACAACGATGGAATTTTTATGGATGACAATGCGCCATGTCACCGGACCACAACTGTTCGCGATTGGTTTGAAGAACATTCTGGACAATTCCAGCGAATGATTTGGCCACCAAGATCGCCCAACATGAATCCCATCGAACATTTATGGGACATAATCGAGAAGTCAAATTGTGCACAAACTCCTGCACCGGCAACACTTTCGCAATTATGGACGTCTATAGACGCAGCATGGCTCAATATTTCTGCTGGGGACTTCCAACGACTTGTTGAGTCCATGTGACGTCGAGTTGCTGCATTTCGCCGGGCAAAAGGAGGTCCGACACGATATTGGGAGATATCCCATGACTTTTGTCGCCTCAGTGTGTATGAATGTGTGTTAGTGTGTGTGTGTGTTATATATATATATATGCCATACACCCACAGGAATGGTGTGAAGTGGCAAACTTGGAAGGCAGCTACTGCCTCCAAATCCAACGTGATCTGTAACCCAGCCACAACTGCCCTCTACAGCATAAATAACACCCCGGAAATGAGCTCAAACCACCCAACAACTGGCAAGGCCTCGTCTCCCAGTCCCCCCACACTCCCTATTTCAGCCACCCTACAAGACCGCCGGCGAGCCGCACCAAGTCGTCGTCAACTTCCATCAGGGTCTCCAAGTCCCACTGGTTATAGCAAACCCGTGGTTCCAGCAGCCCTCCGCGGGCTACCATCAGCACCACCAGCCATAGCACCACCTCCGCCCAAGGACTGGGCACGAGTTCCGGCCGGCTCCAGCAGCAACAGTAGCCGAGTCAGGAGCTACCCCAGGCTACGCTAAATACAGGTAAACCAGTGGCTGTGTGCAAACCCGTAGTACGAAAGACAATTAAGCCCACAGCAGACTTTGTGCCATGCCGTCAAGCCAACCGCCCTAGCTGATATACCAGCCAGGGTCCGGTGAGCAGCCAATAAAGTTAGCCCAGTCATATCGCCAATGTCTCTGACCAACATACAAAACCTTACCCGACCGTGACATCATCGTCAGTCACCAGATGTCATGCGTTAATTATATGTCTTATGAATTCAATGATACCCCCAGAAGTGTAAACTTTATACTCCCTCGCCGCTAAAAATGTTTATTAATATTGAACAGCACATTTTACCATGTGCAATCGCTTTCACGCTTTTTTCTTGCGCGGAAAAATAGAGGGCTTGTTACTGAAATGTTAATTTATTTCAAAAGATGAACGTGAAAATTGCATCCAAACAGAATATTTTGCTAACTGGGTACATGAGGTCATGTTCACATGTCTTGACAGAAAAATTATAGGTTTTTCATTGATGAAATGGAAATTGATGTATTAGGGTAATGTATTCTGATTAAAATGATACGCAAGATATGCACAAAGATTTCTGAGCAATTTCCTGTAATGAAATAAGACATTTTATATTGTTTACACTGATTAAAGTTAATTAATTTAATACGTGATGTATTGTGAGCAAAACAGTACTCCTGTTATGCAGAAAAGACAAATGAGCGAGCTAAAATTAATAAAAAAGCAGACTGCAATGTTGTGCTACAGCAGCAATAATTTACGACAAGAAAATTATACATTTAATATTATTAACATTGATTAAATATAAATTAATTAATAGAATGATGTATTCTGTGCAAAACGGTACCCCAGTTAAACAGAAAAGACAACTGAGAAAGCTAAAATGTATGAAAAAGCATACCCCATTGCTGCGCATATGCCTAACAAAAATAGCAGTGATACAGCCCATGTTTACATTTTCCGCACGCAAATGAAACGTTTTAGGTTAAAAAAATAGTAATATTTTAACATGTACACATTTTTCTTCAAAACTTTGTATATATCTAACAGATGGAAAAAATATTTAATAAGAAAAACCAATGCTGTTACAATATCAAATAAAACGTCACATCAGTGGCAAATGACATTTTTAATAATATTGTCGCACAAAAATAAAATATCCATGTATTAAATAAACGTCAAGTTATTTTAATTGTTAAACATGTGAATAAAATGTGATACACACTGACTGGTTTGGAACAATATTTCCATGTAAAATAAATTGGCTTTAATGAGTAGTAGGCATACCAACAACACTGTAGTAGTACAAACATTACAACACTTAAACAATAAATCAAACACAAGACATAACCACTTATCGTTCATTATATATATATTTTTTTTCTTTGTCCTTACAGTTTGGCATTAATAAAGTTAAGTGATTGAGAAGTAAGTCGTAATATCACGGGAAAATAAGACTAATTACAAGTGTGCACTTTTCTATAATTTTGGTTAATACAAGGCAGCCACATCATGTATTTTCCACCGTTAATGACACGCAAAACGAGGGAATATGCACCTTGGAAACACCTGTGAACTGCAGACCGTTTCTCTGCTAACTTTTTAAAACACAGCAGTACCATTATTAATTCGAGCACTGTCCTTTTATTGACATATGGAAAGGAGGGGAGGACGTTTATGAAAACATCGCAATTTCATGCCTGCATCCATCTCCTGTACAATTTCGTATTTTTATACTCGAGTGTGATGGCCCACCTCTTGTAAGTAACGGCAAGCAAACTTCTCAGGAATAATAACGGGATCAAGATGGGTTGAACAGACGTGGTAAAAAAAAGGGCGAGGAGTAGAGTACTGGTTTTTATCCCGCTTGCAGCGCCCATCAGCGTTCACAGTGACTGCCGCTGCTGCCATGGGGCGGGGCATGGAATGTGCAACGCCGCGCATTTGTATCTCAATAGACAAGTGTAGTGCATAAAAGATGACTGCACCAGCAGAGGTGGTGCTGTAGATCAACTGTCAGGTCAACAACCTTGCTCACACGCTGCGTGCTAGTGACTGTAAATTTTAATGAATTTCTGCCCATTTTGTTTTAATTTTCACCTCGCATAGCGCGAGGGTAAAGTCCATACGACCCACGTTATTGATTAGTGTTGCAGCTTTCAAATGTGTTTTAATAGATTTCCGCAGCAATTTTTTGGTTGAAAATTTTTTTGACCAATTTTGTTTTATTTTTTACCGTCCCTAAAAATTTGTCAGTACAAACATGGTTTGAGTGTAATTACATATTCATTTTATTTCCTCAAATGATTGTTTTAATTTCATGGAGACCAAAGAGTAAAAGTTTAAAAATAAGACTTTTAAAGTACTTTCATTACTAAGTATACAAGTTGAGGCTTTAATCATGTACATTATAATAAGATTTTACAGTAAACTGAAAATCAAAAAAATATGTACGAGTCATTAACAATCATTTACAAAATCAAAACCATATTTTCAACCAAATATGGGAATAAAGAAAAAAAAAACTAGAGTATATTAAGTTTTCAAAAAACAACACACAAGAAATCCAAAAACTGGGCAAAAATCCAAGTTATAAATCGAGATCACAATGGCAAAACCAGCACATAACATACAATAACCATATCACTCGCATTAACACTCTGATAATAGAGGGGGAGGGGGTGTAGTCAATGGATACTTACTAGTGCTGACAGCCTATGGGGGGGGGGAGGTAGTATCCCTTTTTAAATAATGCGCTGCTTGCAATAAAAGTGCTTGCCAAGAGAAACTCTATTCACATCAACCAAAAAAGTGCAACAAGCTTATATTTCTATCATATCCACTTTTTAAACCCAAATTATTGAAGGTTCTTCTAAAACAGGTCCTAATAAATAAAAGTGAGTGTCTAATAAAGTTCTCAAAAGAGGGGAATTAACCTAGTAAGTGTGATAAATTACAAATTCTAGAGGACCTTTTTATAGGACTTTGAAGGGTCTAAAAAAAAAACTACCATATGACATTAACACATTTTTAAGCCAAGGCTTTAACTTTTATATCATGCATATCATCAATATGTTGGCAAATTAATTTTCATGACACTGTATCTGAAATTACAATTAACATCTGAAAAATATCAAAATCTTCATACAACTATCACAACTTTTGTTTTGTGTGTTAGGAATTACAATCTTCTACATCAATGAAAGTAAACACTATAAAAATCAANACTATCACAACTTTTGTTTTGTGTGTTAGGAATTACAATCTTCTACATCAATGAAAGTAAACACTATAAAAATCAACTGCATATTAAAATTTTTACATTTCCTTAAATTTCTATTATGAAAGACAAACAATTAATGCTAAGTGGAACAGTAAAATTGTAGTGACTTGAATTCCACGTTGAAGTCTCATGTGTGATCCAAAAGCCTGTAGCAGCTAGTCGATGTAACGTTCCCAGACCTGACAGTAAACTGACTTACAAATAAACAGATGATCATGCATGCAATGAACATGAGTCAAGAGTCCAGTAATCACAATATTCTTCTTAAGTCATTTATAATTAGTAATCAACTGTGCAGCTGAATACAAAATTCACAATCCAAAATTTCCCACGAAACAAGTCCTTTCTAATAGAATTACTTCAAAATGTTCATGCACCTAACTAGAAACTCACGCACAGAAAATAAATAAAGACCACAACACGTACATTGACAACAAGCATTCAGCGGCCGCTGGGTTTGTGCGCTGCTGCGCGAGATCAGTCTTTCTTCTTTGGCTTCTTGGGGTTGCGGCTGCGGGATTTGGCCTTGCAGAGAGGGCAGATGGGTGCATTGCGGTGGATCTGCTGGTGGCACGACAAGCACGACTTCATGGGCGGCGGCTGCTGCCTGCACACAACACACATGTGCTGTAAGCCATAGTTTTACGTGAGGTGTTGGCAACACACACCCATAATATTTTGTTTATTTTGCTGACAAAATTACATAGTGAAAGTGCAATCCAAAGTATTAAATTGTGATGTCACAATTGCAGTTTTTTTTTACTCTTCAATCACATCTCAAGTCTNAAAGTGCAATCCAAAGTATTAAATTGTGATGTCACAATTGCAGTTTTTTTTTACTCTTCAATCACATCTCAAGTCTTAAGTTCTAATCTCAAGCATTACGGTATTCTTAAAGCACTGTCTCTCTTGACATTTTGAATTTTGTGAATTATTTAAGGTTTTCAGAATAAAAATTATGAAAATTCAATTGTAGTCCTATAGCTATTTACCATATTCAGCACTATAGACTCAAAATCTGAAAAGTGTAGAATAATATAACAATTGATGTTGTAAAAGAAAAATTTATTTATTATAAAAATGAGAGAAAAAACAAGTATGTACTCACAGACTGATATATGAGTGGGGGTGAAAAGGGGAAGGGGAGTGAGGGGGGTATATATATATATATAAACCATAAGAAGGCCTGCTCCTTGGCCGATTTGGCTCCCCTCCTGTTTTCTCCCATCATTTCCCTTCCTTGATTACCTCTCCTTGTACATCCGCTTCTTTAATTCAGGGGCTAGTTTATAAAAGTTGTTACACGCCTTGTGCAGCGTGCTTTATACGTCTCAATCTATGCCTGTGAAGAAGTTTGTCGGGTTGACGTCCGTTAGAGCTAATTTAAATTGTAATATGAGCTAAATTGTCAGTTTACCTATCCTTGGACAAAGGTTCTATAAGACGCCATTTAAGGAATGTAGTTGCATGAATGGCTGATTATGCTGGAGCTTGTAAAACTGTGAGTCGTGGTTACAGCTTTTGTTTGTGAATCAGTTAAGTTTTTTTAAAATAATTGCGTGGCATAATATTGAGTTTGTCTTGAGCTTTGCAGTGAGTTAGATTTTTTTCTAAATTCTGGTTTTGGACGCCTGCCTAAATTGTAGTTTACACCTAACTAATTTCTTGCTTCTCTGTATAGTTCCAGTTGCTTTACGTGTTGTGTATAGTTTTTATCTACTGCCCAATTCATTTACTTAAAGTTTAATTGTCGCTACCGCGACTTGCGCGTTGTGCGTAGTCTGTTGAAGTGTTCTAATTATCATCGTCGATTATTTTATTCGATGGAGCTACGGTTAGGGTCTACGGACTGCCTCCATCGATTCACTATGTTAACGTAATATCTTATTTCAGATTTTAACTTGTATTTTCACGTAAAGGAGACTTTACTGGGCCTGAAGCGCTGCCCTACTTTAGTCGAATTGCTCCACTAAATAACTTGAATTTATCTAGTCATCAAAGTAACTATTTGTATTTTAGAAAAAATTTAATATTACTGTGCTCATTTTTTTAAATAAAATTTTATTGTATATTTTGGAGTAACGTAATATTTTTGAATAAGCAATTGCGCAGCAATTTAATCTTTTTGTATAAGTGTTTGAAGCATTTTTAGTTAACAGAGTTACTTCTTGATGTTTTTTAAACGTTTTACACTACTTGACTTGTTTGCCAGTTAAATATTTATTGTATTTTTGAGCTACACAATACTTTGAAAGAACAATTTAATCAAATTTGTATGAGTATTTTTATCTATATTTTTTGCATTGTGAGTTTGGCATTTAGAATTTTACATGTCATTTTTTTTGTAAATGTTCAATCCTGAGGTACTGCTACCTTGTAAAACATTCTGAAATTACAGAGCTTGAAAGTGACATCGTCTTTGTATTATTTGTGCTACGGCACAATTCTGTATACTTTTTATAATGTAATCAGTAGCCCAGCAGCCTATTCCCACCACAACTTATTGTTTACAAATGAGTTTGCATCCATTGAAAGAATGTAAAATATGTAATTATGAAAATCAAAATCGCTAATCTGTACGTGCCCAAATAACATAAATATTAAAACATCACCCTATTACGACTGCCCCAATTTCACTTTTTACCAATACCGACACGTCAATGTAACTGAAATGAGCAATACCTACTGATACGATACATACTCTAGTCTATTTTTTATAGTATTACAAAGAATAGCAAATGCTGAAGGTAACGCCACCACCTTACTTCAAAAAAGNAGTATTACAAAGAATAGCAAATGCTGAAGGTAACGCCACCACCTTACTTTAAAAAAGCTGGCAAATAATAAGTAAGAGCCAAAATTTCCACACACCTTTTGTGTTATTGTACAATAGTTAACGTCTAAACAGAACAAATATTTGCCACTGCTAGAAGTGGACGTACTCCCAAATTCTATCATTCAACAAATCATAATGGAACAATAAATTTCTAATACAAATATCACAAAAAATCTTTAAAATATACATGAAAAAACATTGCAAGTTAAAATTATACAGCATACTAACCCATCCAAAATGATCACTTACGTCGATAGTAAGCTATCTTTGCTTGGCCTCCAAATCTCTTTTTCAATTGGAAATTACTATTTTAAATATAGTTTTCCTATATAACAATGAGATATGTATTGGTTCCTTTACAAGAATTATAAACCGGTTTTATTGCATGCAGCAAATTATGCTAGTACATTATGACAATAGTGATATACAGTAGAATCCTGTTATAACATTTGTAAAGGGNGAAAAAACATTGCAAGTTAAAATTATACAGCATACTAACCCATCCAAAATGATCACTTACGTCGATAGTAAGCTATCTTTGCTTGGCCTCCAAATCTCTTTTTCAATTGGAAATTACTATTTTAAATATAGTTTTCCTATATAACAATGAGATATGTATTGGTTCCTTTACAAGAATTATAAACAGGTTTTATTGCATGCAGCAAATTATGCTAGTACATTATGACAATAGTGATATACAGTAGAATCCTGTTATAAATTTGTAAAGGTGTCAATAAAATAAAGTGTTATATGCAAGAAAATGTTATAAGCAGGAAACAGTATTACATCTGCAGGAACATATCAAGTGAAACAAAATTCTAATGTAATAACTTCTGTATGTAAATAGCCAGTCAATTTTATAAAAATCTTCATCTGAATCATTTGATGGAAAAATATCAGTGATCTGATTCCATGGATCACATGATCATCAATTAATGCACAATGACATGCATTCTGGAGGCCTACTCACTCATCTACTCTTGGTTATCNGCCAGTCAATTTTATAAAAATCTTCATCTGAATCATTTGATGGAAAAATATCAGTGATCTGATTCCATGGATCACATCATCATCAATTAATGCACAATGACATGCATTCTGGAGGCCTACTCACTCATCTACTCTTGGTTATCTTAGTAATTTTCAGGACCATCATCTTCTAAAATCCTTAATATTTCAAATGTAAACTGTTATCTGTATCTCTTTGTAAGCTACTGCATTGTCAATATGTCTGAAATTTTACTTAAGAGAAAAATTGCATTTGAGATGGATGCTGCAAGGAATTGTTACAAGCAGAAAATTAAAAAATATGAATACCTATAGTCGGTTCACGACTGGAAGAAACTTTTGAAAATCAACCTTTGAAAAAACACCCTAGCCGTTAGCTACATGCATATAACATTACAAACAGCGGCGAGCGCGGATACAGTTATGCCGTTAGGTTGCCAGCACAAAGAGAGGACATAGTTCCAAAGTTTTAACGTAATTGTTAATTTATCGCTTACAAATGGGCTTTGAAAAGATTTGTGTCTTATTATGCCAATTATTAATGACGTGATGCTAACGTATTTAGATTTCAACGTTTCTTTCATAGTCACATGATCAGGCTCAAGGTGAAAGTAGAGCGGCCATTTGTTTACAAACCTTCGTTCCGTGTGTTGTTGACTGGGTGTGGTTGACATTGCCAGAGAATTGGTGCGATTATCTTGTTTAACCTATAATAATTCATTTATCGTTTCTTTTTCTAATATCCGCTCTTTATTATTTCTCGTTGTACTGATTCCTTGCGTTTCTGAAAACTGTATAAGAGATTACTCGTAGTGCGTTCCCACGTGTTTTATATTTTTTAAAATTTATTTCAGGTTTGCTTAAAATTTTATTTACTGTATTTTACGTTGTATATTGCGGTAGTTTTTGTGTGTGTAGTCATGAGTTCTAGCAAGGTGAAGAAAAGAGAAGTCACCAGTCACCAACGCCAACAGGACATCATTAACCTCACCGAATCGCTGTATTGCCTAATTAGGCGAGGGGAAATGACACCGTGCAACATCGCGGAAAGAGCGGCAGAAATGTTGAAACTCTCCAGATCCACAGTGCTAAGGTATGTTAAAATATATATATATATAGTATTAACCATTGAGTTTCAAGTTGTGTGTGTTAAGGTCAATTATGTTGGCCTACAAAATGTGTTTACAAGTCAATAAAGAAAATTGGTTAATAACTTGATAACGTCGTCAAACGTTGTCTACGTGTCTTTTTAACCTTTTATTTAGGTAATTATTAAGTTTAGGGGCTTTTCTGTAAAAATCAAAATAATCCACTCTACTAATAATGCAGAACACGAATATACGAGGGGCATTAACGTCCGACTAATTTCGTTACATGTGCCCACCTAACCTAACAGAACCTAATCCCAAGATGGGTGAATCACTATTTTACATTTGTCAACTAACCTAGGATTGTTGGGTTTTACACTAACCTAGGATTTTTGGATTTTACACTAACCTAGGATTGTAGGGTTATGTAGACTCAAATGTGAGTGTATGAATCACCTAACCAAAAGGTGGTATTACAATGTGTAATTAAAAATAAAAACTACTTTGTGTTGGAATTTGTGTACCCCTGCAAAGGATTCTTCATAAACATCCCCAATACATACAGTGGAAATTTATTATAAATACAACCGACAGTGGTAAGGAAAATTGCCTTTATAGTGATTTCGTTATAGCCAATTAATTTTATATAGGTTATGGAGAGACGGTGCATTTTAAAATGCTGAAGAAACTGCTTGTTTTTTATTTAGAAGTTACATTGCGGCATTAATTGCCATTGTTATAAATCACTAAATAGATTGCAGTCAATATAACTGGAACTTCCCCTACTATTAAGCATATCTGTATCACTTCACTAAACACGAGAGGACATTGTAATAGATGAAATCACAGTCATAAACTTTTAAGAAAACAATAGTGTATTAATGCATTTCCCCAACACCGCTGTTCTGCAGCCATTGTCTTTTAGTTATTGTAAATTATCAGTGTCATATTTTTCACTTTCAGTGCTACATAACCAACCTAATTTGCGTAATTTAAAAAGGACCATAATTCAGTTTCTGGGTCAACTACAGTTAATGATACCAAAAACATACAAGGGTCATCATCATGGACAATGCACAATATCACAGCACACATGTGTGAGCTCCAACCTTTTGTTTTTGAATAAATAAAATGTTTATATTGTTTGTGACATGTTAGATTCTGTGCTAGTCAACACAGGTATCAGGAAAACAGTTACATGTAATATGATAAAAAGTTTAAGAATGTCTAGCACAGTAGTTATAGACATTCTTATCACGTTCACATTATAGAAGTCTCCAATCTTACATTTGGTATCCAATAAATACTATGCAACCAACCAACTATTTAAAAGTTTATGTTTTGGAAAGAATTGTGCTTAATTCAAACATTCTATACAACAGACATACTGTTGGCAACATTCAAGGGTAATACATTTTAATTTGTTGTATCATGTGGCAATTTCAGCTGGAGAAGTTCCCCAATAGTAGCTGGAGGAAGGATGCCATCATCAATTGGCTGCAGGAGCACAACATTCCGTTTGCTGTATCCTTTTTTTGCAAAATCTTTTTGTGTAGTGTTAAATTGTAGGGTAATGTTGTTGAGCATTGCTTTATAGCATTATATGTAAAGTAGCAGTCTACATCAGAGAGCAGCTATTGAAGCATGTAATTTTTTTGAATAATTGGTTTCTAATTTTTGGAGTGGAGATGGATGTATTCATTTCTTTTTTTTATAGTTGCTGCTGTGTTGAGTTGTTTATGTACTTTTTTGTTTTGATCTATGGTAATTCTGTTGCAAAAGGAATCACTACAATCCATAAGTTATTACCGGTACTTCTAACTAATAAATAAACAGTATTTATAACTACTGCGACTTATTACTTTAGGATGTTTTAACTTAATGCAATCTGGAGATGTTAGGATACACCATTGTCAGCATCTTTACTTATTGTAAACAACAGTTCTCTCTAATATTTAGTTTACTGGAGCCACATTTTTTAGTTATGCTTAAATTGTTATTGTCATTTCTTTACAAACTCTGTGGCACACTTATTTTGTTCCTCCTCTAAGCATTTACTAAGCAACATGTTTCAATTTAATTGTTTGAATATTAGACATTAGTGAAACCAATGTCTTATCGTATTAGTTTTAAGTTAGATTTTTGTTTGGAAAAATATTTTAAGATAGCAACAGAGGTTAACAGTATTAAATACGGGCCAGGAGCCCAACTAAAACGTAAACACAGCGGCCTACCGCCGGCTAAATTATTTGAACAAAGTCTGTCGGGTTGCATTTTTGTTGCAAACCCACTATAAGAGTTATGGGAACTTCGGTTCCTGACCTCGTGACAGCACGGCCATCCAGGGGCTTATGACAGATTGGCGGTGCCATGTTTATGTTGTTGGATGGATTCCTTGAATGTGGACACATTTCAATGCAAAGTATTGTGCCACATCTATAATATGTAATCAAAGTGAAAGTTTTTCTGCCCCAACCAACCCCCCAGTCAAAATATATCTCACACACATGCACACACACACACACACACACGCAAAAACATCAAATTTTTAATACTCACATTTTGGATTTATAGAATGAAATGTTTTCGCTTGCATCGCATATTCTTTTGTGTGAAATTCTCAAGATTAAAAACTTTACGCTTGTGGAATATCTATTAATAATATATACATGACTTTTATAATGGGTATGTGCTTGTATGAACACATGTACACACACACTGGAATGTAAACATTGCATGTAAACATTACCATGTGACTGCCACATGGCAGTCACATGGCAATGTTTGTTTACCTTTGGCAGAAGGATACGAAATGGGCTTGAAAGTAGATCTTTAGCAGGGCTTCAAAAAAGTCTCTTCCAGTCGTGAACCGACTATATTGTTACATGCAGGAAAGGAAACCTTATGGCGAAATGGTGGAACCATGAAATAATAGTGTTACAGTACTCTCTCATTGTACCGTAAATGCATGAAACAATCAACCGTATCTACAGTTACTTTTCAGTGGTCCCGGCAAAACTCCTATATAAATAATAATAATAAAGTTTAGTGCTTGTATAGTTTATCGTATGTTGCGTTAATCAAAGTATATTTCAGTCCCGTCACATAAAATTTCCAGCAACAATAGTTTTTAAGCTGGTTGTTTATGCAAATGTCTAGTAACTGGAAGTTACATTTATCACTGCTCCGCAGCACCTGTCTGTCTTCCCAACACATCTGTGGCGTGGTGCGACATACGAGTCTGGCTTGCTACCTCACACGTCTGACGAGAGGGGAAGTGATTACCTAGCACCCTCTCTCTCTTTCCCCTTTTTCTGTCTCTCTCAGACATGCCCCTTCCTTCCTTCCTTCCTCCCCTTAAATGCCTTTGAGATGGAAAGTTGTTGCCTAGCAAAAAAAAAAGTGTGTCTTCTCTCTTCTCTCAGCCATTGCCCCTTAAACGCCTGGCCACAGAGCAACTAAAGTGCGTCTGGCGATCGTATAAATGTTATCAAGATTTTCCGTCGCTCAAAATAGTTACACCTATCATCACTAGTATTTCAAAGCAAATGGTTTTGCCAGAAAATGTTATGCAATACATTTTAACAAGGAATTATTATTTGCAAAGATGTTTTCTTTTGTGAATAAATGTTATTTTTTCCTGTATAAATTTTGTGTTTAATTGTATCTGACATAAAAACAGCATGATTTTAAAACAAAAAATTAATTTAACTCAATGGGCAGCAGCATCTTCACGAATAAAATGATATATTCAGAAGCATATACTTGACCTCCCCCTTTTGCCAAAAATTGTTTGAACATTGAGTGACTTGTAGTACCAAGCGTAAAGTTCATTTTCAGTAACTTCCTGCGGGGAAATCGGAGGATTTACATTAATTTATTAAATTAGACACGCATCTTTTGAATAACCCTATATCCTGTAGGGCCCTATCAACACCTTTTGTTGTCTAATAATGCGTAAGTACCGAGCCTGAGTGCAGCATGATTCGCGACAGGGAAAATCAGAGGACTTGGTTTTGAATGATTCATTATTAACGACTTTGAAGAAATACATTTGAATCGCTTTATTTATTTATTTGTCTCAAAATTACAGTTTTTTTGCAGTGAAATATGATTAATTACCTTGGAGGCAGACATTTGCCACGTGCGCAAGGTGTCACCAACATGAAGTGGAGGAGAGGGGTACATTCTTCCACCCCACACGCCGCTTCCCCTTCACCATCACACCTGCCGTGAACACACTGCCCGATCGACAATCTCTGAGTGCGTTCTCAGCTGATCGAGTGCGTGCAGAACATTCAAAATTTGCCTTGCATTCGGTGTCATATTATTTTCATTATCAGATGGTTTGAAAGTTTTAGGTCGGATTACAACCAATTATATACAGTACTTAGAGATGATATATTCTTTATTTAAACGGGCTGAGGTGAAATTTACAGTAATACTAATACAATAATTTTTTTTTTTTTAATACTCAAAATTAAGTATAAAAACGTCTGAAATTGTATTTATTGATGTACATGTCAGAACCCTATCTACTGAAATCCCGCAGGTATCGAAATTTTTGGCAGTCCCCTGAAAAAGGTAGATAGGGAGTCGACTGTATATGCAGGAAAATGTTATATGCGGGAATGTTATAACAGAGTTCTACTGTAGTTCATTTACGGTTTTTTCTGACTTTTTGAAAGAAGCCTTTGAAAAATCAGCCTAGTAGTAACATGACCACTTGTTTTNTTCTCAGCTGATCGAGTGCGTGCAGAACATTCAAAATTTGCCTTGCATTCGGTGTCATATTATTTTCATTATCAGAGGGTTTGAAAGTTTTAGGTCGGATTACAACCAATTGTATACAGTACTTAGAGATGATTTATTCTTTATTTAAACGGGCTGAGGTGAAATTTACAGTAATACTAATACAATAATATTTTTTTTAAATACCTTTCTTATTGTGTTTATTAGCTAAACTTCATTCACAGATATTGTGCAGTTCTCATTATACTCAAAATGAAGTATAAAAACGTCTGAAATTGTATTTATTGATGTACATGTCAGAACCCTATCTACTGAAATCCCGCAGGTATCGAAATTTTTTGACAGTCCCCTGAAAAACGGTAGATAGGGAGTCGACTGTATATGCAGGAAAATGTTATATGAGGGAATGTTATAACAGAGTTCTACTGTAGTCCATTTACGGTTTTTTCTGACTTTTTGAAAGAAGCCTTTGAAAAATCAGCCTAGTAGTAACATGACCACTTGTTTTNCCATTTACGGTTTTTTCTGACTTTTTGAAAGAAGCCTTTGAAAAATCAGCCTAGTAGTAACATGACCACTTGTTTTTTAAATAACTTTTATATCACAAATATTTAGCACTCAGATTAACTTTAAAGTATTATATTTTTGATTAAATGAAGCTTTTACTTAGTATCTTCTATAACCTGTAATATTTATTTTGTATTCAATACAAATTAAAAACAGTGAAAGCAGTGATGTGTTGGCAATGGCTACTAAGAAATAGTTCACAGTTAAAATATTGTTTTAACCTAGTTTTTCGGTATGCTATTTGTAAATTAAACGTTGTCTATTGAATATTAAAATTTTTAGGTAGCACTGATGGAAAAAGATTTCACTGTTACTGTTAAAAATATCAGCGTAAAATACGGTCTGTAGGCCTAGTGACATGGTGTTTTTTTTGTCAGAGGAAGAAGCTTGAATAGGTAGAGCGCATGGTGCATGTTTACCACTATTTTTTAAGTTTGTCACTGCTACGTACAAAAAATTAAGCAACAAGAGTTGCATGCTTGAATTTACTGACTTTTTCGTTGAACTATTTGCTCCTTCGTTTTAATATTTATTCCAACTGAGGCCATCCTTTTAATGAAATAAACCTACACATCAATAAAAAGAGGTTATATACTACAGTTCTTTCCCCCACAGTTGTAACGGGGTTAAACAGTCACAGAAAAATATTAACGTGCATTATGTGTAATGTGTTATATTGTATATACCACAAATATGTTAACAATTTGTAAAATAATAACCATAAGAACTATCGTCAATAAGCAGACCTAAATATGGTTATACGCCTAAATTGTGAACACTCCTACATAATGGTTTTTGAAATATGACAGAATTATTTGAACAGCTGAAAGCCGTAAACAAACCGTTTTACAGTTAAAACGTAGAAATCGCATAGCAGTGTTTATGTTTACATGTAGCGGAAGGATAATTACTTGGTAACCAAAAGTAGAATTTTAGCAGGGCTCTAGAAAAGTGTGAAGTAACAGTGACAGGTCTATACCTCAACAGTAAGACTTCCATATACAAAATTTAAGAGACAGTAATATTGTATGTTTGTAGTAAAGAGGTATGTTGTATGGAGGTTCTCTAAATAGATCAGTTAATCCACAGTAATTAAAATTTTGTCACAGATCATACTTAACAGATTACCTATGTAATTAACTAAGTTGAATTTCTTTACAACTTACATGAAGAAACAAAAAGATTAAGCTCTACGTAGTATACATTAATGAAATTCTAAAAATAAAATGAAATAACCAATTTTTTCATATAAAATTACCAACTGCATTAATACCAGACAAAGCACTTAAAACTGCTACATACATCTTCAAAGTCTGTCTCACAGTATAATTATCTATTTTAAACACACTGAAAACAATTACAATAGCCTACTTCATTCAGTTAATAATAAATATATGAATTACAAATGGACAAATAAAATCACGCTGGTGGACAGTGTTCCAACATGCGGCTGCAAGAGGGTGGGAAGAGTGGTGTTGAGGCATATATTTACGAGTAGCTATTGTCATTCACTGGAAACTCTCGCTTGCAACAGCTCCAACAGAGAGATACAAAAATGTCTCTCTTTCAAGCCTTGTCACGAAAGGTTGTCAGCCATGTCAGCCATATGTTGTTTGGGCGAGGGATAAGGGGTATAGCCATTAGAGCATGACTAAGCAAAAGGTCTGGCAGCCTAGCAGCAGGGGATAAGGGAAGGACTGCGTGACAGGATGGACTGGTGCTGTTAGGGCTGCCACTTCAGTGATGACCACAAAAATGACTAACAATTTCACATGACCCATGACAAAAATGCAGTGAACTAAAAAAAAAATTATTTAGGTACTGGTAAATAAATGGTAATAAATTAATGGGTTTCTAAAACATGGTGAAAAACTTTGCAAAACATAGTAAAACCCTCTTAAGAATTTTATGAAGTGGCTTATTTATTAACCATAGATCCTTAAAGCATTATATTACTCTTGCTTTCATACCTGGTGGAAATTATTCAAACTTATTGAGTACAAAGACTTCTTAAATAAAAACCTTTCAAAAGTATTTTACTATAATTTCAAAATCCCAAAACTACTTTTTTTTTTACAAGAAACAGCACTAATACTAGCAAAAACAACAAGAAAGCAAGTACTAACATGTAATAAAATCGAGAAAAGACTCACCCTGAAGATGCAAACTATGATTGTAACAACACACTGGTTGTTGAAGACAAAATGCAAAAATTCCTTGAAAGAAGACATTTGCTCACTGAAGCAATGAATATCTGCACACTTATTTACACTTTTAAGTCTCTCAAACTCTGGATATCAAACAATGTAAAAACTATCTAAAAAAAAACTGCACTGTACCAATAATTTATGATGCACTATTATATTACAACAAATGCACTGCTGATGTTGACTTTTTTTCATTTTGAACCCTTACTAAAAAACACTTGTGATCAATTGTGCTTTCTTCTTTTTAATTTAACTGTTAATCACATTTGCCTGCTTCTTTGTTACAGCTACCTCAATTGTAATGGTTTGCATCCCTTCTATAATGTCCTATGCATGTCTTCCAAATCTTTCTTAACAATTGCAGTTTTTAACCTCTTATTTGCTTCTTGGAAGAGTTTGTCAGCAGTTTTTCTCTTCTCGCATTCTGTCTGACAAAATTTTTTCAAAATTTCTTCAGCATCTTTAATTTTCTTCCTATCCCTTTCCATTAGCTGTATGTAGGTTTTTCTTTTTCTGCAGCTGTTCTCTCTTCCTTTTTTTTTTTTTTTTTTTTTTTTTTTTTTTTACTTTTTTGTTGCTCAAGCATAGCATTCTTTTTCTCCTGTTCCAAATGCTGCCTATATTTGCTGTGAACCGAATGAGCACTGGCCAGCAACACTTTGCTCATGACAAGATAATGTTGACAATTCCTGTAAATCTTCATTGCATTCTTTACGATCATATATGCATCAAAGGTCCATTCATTCATGGAAGCTCTGTCTTGTGACAAAGTCCGACGTGACAACGAAAAGCTGCGTTCCTCATCGGCCTGACCATGAGAGAGAGAGAGCCAACTATGCTCTCACCACAGCAGCAACTGTAGGATACTTTGGGGCTTCTCCAGATGGCTTCTTCAAACAAAGAAACTGTTCCCAATAGACATCAATATGGCTATCTCTTGAGCCTTCTTTGTCTTCTATTTCATTCTGAAGGAGTTTCCACTCATCACACAGCAGATCCACATCAAATTCTCCTGTGCTCTCAAAAGAAACACAAATCGTTGCTTCTCATTCACCTGAAAAGTAATACACATACTTATATGAAACAGGGCAAGTAAACACTGTCGCAATTTCAAACATTACCTCTCTAAGTTCCCTAAAATGACAGTAAATAATACTACACTTACTTCTTTCAACTCTGATGAGACTTCATCGGCACACACAATTTCTCCTGGAGGCAAACTATTTTCTATTTTCAAGGTAATTCCTGAAACACCATACTCCTTGATAGCAGCAGGCTTGCAAATTCTAGCCATTATAATTTTTGCCAAGATGTAAAGTTCAGTATGAAGAAGATGGACAAGTGGCTATTCTCGTTGGAAGAAACCAGTGAAATTGGTGAATATTTTAGCACTATTGCACAAAAAAAGAAGCTCTGCCTTAACTGTGGGACACTGCAGTAACTTTCCAATTCTCAGGTAGGTGCTCTTCCTAGCTAGGTCTTTTCTTTTGTTAAGAACAAACTTCAAGAAATATTTCAGCAAAGCTTTCCATTGCTTCAGAAGCCTAGTTGCCGCAGATTCCAGAGTCAGCCATCTACTTGAAGAGTGTTTGATGAATGCATGATTTGGAAGACTCAGTTCATTTTGAATGTTTACAAAATTTTCACATATTGATGACAAATTATTAAAAAAACTGTGTACAGCAGACACTAGTTGGGATGCATCATCTCCTAGTTCATCAAATCCTTTCAAGAAGGCATTGTGCAATATGTGTATATTGCATGTACCCAAGTCGATCGGTGGAGTTTTGCGACATGATTTCATATCTTCACTGATGAGGCGCAGCACCTTGACGCGTCCCGCGTCGCGACAGATATTTTTCGTCAGAAGGCACACTCTGTCGAAACTCGCAGGCTGGCTACCGCAATAAATATTAAGGGTTTGGCGAGCGTGCTAGAAGAATGGCGCCAGGATTCCAAGGCGGGATGAACACGTGGTGTAGGGGTCACATGCGGAAGAAGACAGATGCAGCTGCGTCTCGCAACTACAAGGGGATGCTAAGCTCAAACCAACAGCTGCGTCTCTCCCGAGACGGCTACCGCAATAAATGATGAGAGCTTTTGGCAGGCGTGCGAGAATAATAGCGACACGATATCCGGAGGCAGGAGAAACACTGCGCCGACCAAGGGGCCCACCAAGTGTCTCAGCACGTGCAGGACGGAGCACTTAAACTTCTATACCAGAATCAAGGGACCACCAAGTATGCCAGCACGTGCGGGTAGCCGGAGCGCCGAACACGTTTTATGACCCAGAGGACACGGCGGTCAGCCCGACCACTTGCAGAGATGATGCAAGTTTAATATGGCGAACGAGCTTACAAAAACACGAGGAAAAGGAAGGAACGGGGCAGTCAGCCAATGTGAAGCGCGGAGTGCGGAGTGGCGCCGGGAGGAACGAGTCCGAGAGAAGACGTCGAGACGTCAACGCCGGCCAGCGAGGGACGGTCGCAGCCCAGGCGTCGCAGTCCGTCCACCGAGTGACGGAGCAGTCCCCAGGTCGCCGGCTGGGAGATCAACCATCGCCTCGAGACAGCTAAGTAGAGACATACAGGAAGTGTGACGAACCTTGCTCCCCGCGGGACAAATCGCCACGTCAAGCCCTACATAGCCTACATAGCTAGGAGCGTGGGGGAGAGTTGTCTCGTGTGTTCATGTAGAAGTTAACCTGTTAAGCAAAAATAAAACTGACATATGTTAACTCGCAAAGAAGGTGAATTTATTTGGTAAATTGGACCTAGGGATAGTAGCGTCAACATATTCCTACGCCCTGACACTGAGGGTTAGCATCAATTGCTGGCGCCTTACGCCGAGAGCAGAATCAATACCTACTCATACGCCATAGCACTGGGGAGGTATCAACCTTTTGACTAACTGCAGGCCAATCACTGCCTACCATAAGAAGTCTATTACGGCTTAAGGACGCCCTGTCCATAGCTGCCTCTATCTTGTCCAATGAAATGTGTATGAAGGTGGTGACTTACAATTTGCTGTGTAATCTTGGACCAATAATGGACTCCCACTTGAAACTGAAACTCCTTCACTTCAGCTTTGTTAGTGGTTTCATAAAAATTTATAGAAAAAATGCACACTTTAAATTAGGGTGGCCACTCAAATTGCCATTCAAAATTCCAGGAATCTTCATGGTTTTCAAGGTTGTAAGAAGAATTCCAGGTTTTGTTAAACATTAACTTTTTCGTGTGTATTTTCTTTGTTGTTAAAAATGTGACACTAATAACATTTTATAGCAATTTTATGAGAAAACATTAATTAATTTATTATTATTAAATAGTTTAATAAAAGTTAAAAATATTTTCAAAATTAATAATAATTATTATACATTTTTCATCTAGGAATATTTAGCATTAGTTCACAACATTTGTCAACAATTCATTTGCTGCACAATATACTTCCCTGTAACTGCATGCATCAGCAACAAAACCATTTACAAAACTTAAGAATATCCTCATAATTCTAAATTTTCATTACAAATAAAACTTAAAGTAGCATATATTTCACCTATAAATCTGCTGAAAGCTCCTTACAAATACTAACAGCAAGCATTCATATGATGCTGTTGGGGCCATACTTTAAGATATTATATTTACATTCAATAATTATCATAAATTCTTACTCTCCACTACTACCACAAAAACATGACAACAATTTACATTCTGAATCCATGCCTGATAAGTAAATAGTTTTACAAAAAAGTTTTGCTGATCCTGGAATCTTACTGTATTACAGAGTTTATCCTGTAATGACCAACATTGTTTTATATATATATATATATATATATATATATATATATGATAATGTAAACTGAACACATACATTTGTTATTAACACCATTGAGCAGACGCTACATATTTACATAATCAGCCGCACTGCCATCAGAAACTGAGTGTTTAGCCAGAATTAAATTTTTAAACATTTTAACAAATGAAATTTTAAAAAAAATTTGCATTAGAAGCAATTAATTATATGATTATAAGTAGTCTGATTTTTCTTCCATGCTGTAAAATGCATTTGAATTAAAAGTGGTTCAACTAGCAGGTTGCCTTTGGTCTACTTTCACCACAATATTTTGCAAATGTATTTACAAATACACCTACGAGACTGCCAATCATATTTTTTGGCTCGTACCTCAATTTTTAAATCTATAAGCTTAGATTCCCTTTGAGCTACTTCCATCAATTTAGATTTATTTGCTTCTAATTCTTTTATAGCTAGAACATTCATCTTCCAGTTAGCTTCCCCATGCTCTATTGAAAATTGGCTTCTCTGTGAGATGACTACACCTTCAATCCCACCGACAACTGCCACTGTATCGTAAATTTGCAGATGAGCAACCAGGGTTTCCTCTATGATATTTTATACTAAACAGTCTGCATTGACTGGAAGCCCTCTTTCAATGTTAGCATTGCAGTGTGAAAGAATCGGAACCAACTGAATAACTTTCCTGATTTCATCGCACCTTTCATGGGAGTTATTTAGCAGTTGCATCCAAAACTGGTCCAGACGATCTTTTTCCCTGTTGAATATCTTTAACTTACTCTGGAGCACTCAAACAAATCTTACTGTATTCGCTGGCAGCCTTGTCTGCAGTGGTCCCATCCAGCCAATTTTTGCTAACTAAAATTTCAAGAAAACCATTCAAATACAAATGTGCTACATCCTGGTGGGCAGCTGTATTCTGTACCATATAAGGAGGCCACTTTTTGACAGCTCGGCAAAAGTAGCGCCACTGTTTACATCTGACTACGTATCCTTCCGCCATCAGCTGGTCCGTCAAGTCGGGGCTGTATTTTTTATCAACACGCTGTCAACTAATCCACTTCTCATTGTACTGTAATGCTTAACCAATTTTAAGATATTTTAAGACCGACATCTGTCTAAAAAAATAAGTAGGTTGTTTAAGTAAAAATATAAAATGTTGCAAATAATTAAATATTTGCTAACTCTTTTTTAATTTGTCCGAGATAGTGAATTTGGGTTAACATTTGCGAGACGGTCTGTTGTATCTATTATGACACTTTGGACGTTATAGCTAATATATTCAAGTTGGAAATATGTGACGTGGAATGACGTTAGAATTGCTTAAAAACTATTCACGCATGTCTCACTTTCTACGGAAACAAGGAGATGGGTTTCAAGAGAACAATATGGCGTATAATTTAGGTAGACAAAAGATTACCGGCCCAATATAAATTACTTGTACTCCAAACCGTTGTACACAAAATATGTTACTTTAAAAATTATGCAGAGTTCGTGGAAAAATATAACTATTGGCATCTGTTTCTAAATTTGTTATATTTCGCGCAGGAAAGCAGTTCATTTCTGGCTGGTATTACCTCGCATAATATCCGACAGATGGCGCGCACAGCACGTCACTGCAAAGTTTGAGCCGCTGTTTTTGTATAACAGATAGCGTCTTTTTTAAAGTTGATTGTTTATATATTACGGACTCAAAATATATTTCAAATTTGTGTCGTTTCGTCAAATTATTACAAAAAATAATTCAACAATATTATGCAATATTTCTGTATGCTTTTGGAATTAATATCAAGGACGTGTTGAAAGCGAGGTTTGAGATGGATGATACGACGTGAAAAAGCTTTCTGAAGTTAGCACAACTTCAGAAAACTTTTTCAAGTTGTATCGTTCTATTGTACATTTCATTTTGAACACCTATACATAACTACATTATCACGAAATTTAGTTTTTAATACTAACAACCATTGTTTTGTGACCTTGTAAAATAAAATGTATTAATAAATCTAAGAACTCTTTCTTATCCGCATATTTTCTGCTTTTCTGATGTGCATCGGCAGTGCACTCAGAATAGCCAACATAATTTTAACTTTTGTTCGTTCGTGCATCAGCTGATACAGGATTTTGTAAATGGCACTTTGTTTGTTTCGTATACGTAGAGTTGCCACTCAATGACTGTCAGAAAGTGGCCTTCTTATACCGTATGGACCATAATACGTATCTACATAATATGTAACTAATTTACTTAAACACGTTATTTCAGCTGCTTGTAAAAAGTTAACAGTTAGTCATCAAACGAAAGCATGGTAAATGTTTCTATATTATCTTCTTCCAAATTTTGCCTTCTGTCGGAAACTACTAAATTGTAGTGGCTAGAAGGTGCTCACTGTCGACATTGTTGGAAGGCAACCATATAGTCTTCAGTGCTGCTGAAGTAAATTCTTTATATTCTACTCCCAAAGCCACCAGTACTTTTGCTAGATCTGGTCCTTTTTCTTCCCTGGCCACATCTTGAACAGCTTCTTTAAGAAATTCATAGCCCTTGTATCGAACAGAATTATCCATTCCATTGAATACAGGAATTTGATCAAAAANCCAAAGCCATCAGTACTTTTGCTAGATCTGGTTCTTTTTCTTCCCTGACCACATCTTGAACAGCTTCTTTAAGAAATTCATAGCCCTTGTATCGAACAGAATTATCCATTCCATTGAATACAGGAATTTGATCAAAAACAGGCAAAACACTTTTAGTTTCATTCAATAAAATGTTTTTTGGACTAAAAAGCTTGTTCGTTGCCTTAAAAATGTGCACACTTGGATCACCATTCATCAAACTTTGCAGTTTGGTAATTGCAAGAGTTGATGCTTTTTGGCATTTCTGTTTCACAAGTGCTTTTTCAGTGGTGGTGAGAGATGAGTCTGATGAATTCAAAGTTTCAAACAAAATCAAATATACCTTTTGATGTGACCTCAAAGCCTTTCAACAAATCGTTTAACCAGCCATAGAGCATGTGTGCTGTGGGGTACCGAGAGCCTTCAAGTTTTGTAAGAAGGTCTACAATATCAGCTGCATGGGTTTTTACAAATGTGCACTGAGCAAGAACCACGTTCACATCTTTTCCTGAAAGACAAGCTAGGTAGTTAATACCACTGTTGTGGATGGCCTTCATTTCATCGAGCTTGAAAAAGTTAACAATGTCAACAAAGTATTCTGACAAATAAAACACTGCTCTGAACCACGAGTTCCATCGGGTGTTCACTGTTATTGTTGTATGTTCAGCTAGATATTGCACATAATGATGCTTTCTTTTTCGTGTATTCAAAAATGTGGTTTTGACTTTTACCACAGCCTCATTTACTTCAGTCAGTTCAATGCAAAAGATGTGACCTCCTAATGCCAGTTTGTGGGCCCAGCGCTGAACATGGACCACATGCTCTTCAAAAAGGACCTGCATTGATGTCACACATTTGGTTATGTAACGTGCTGAGTCTGTAACAATTGCTTGAATGTTTTTGAAATNCATCAAAGACTTTCAACAAATCGTTTAACCAGCCATAGAGCATGTGTGCTGTGGGGTACCGAGAGCCTTCAAGTTTTGTAAGAAGGTCTACAATATCAGCTGCATGGGTTTTTACAAATGTGCACTGAGCAAGAACTAGACAAGCTAGGTAGTTAATACCACTGTTGTGGATGGCCTTCATTTCATCGAGCTTGAAAAAGTTAACAATGTCAACAAAGTATTCTGACAAATAAAACACTGCTCTGAACCACAAGTTCCATCGGGTGTTCACTGTTATTGTTGTATGTTGTAGTTGTATGTTCAGCTAGATATTGCACAAAATGATGCTTTCTTTTTCGTGTATTCAAAAATGTGGTTTTGACTTTTACCACAGCCTCATTTACTTCAGTGAGTTCAATGCAAAAGATGTGACCTCCTAATGCCAGTTTGTGGGCCCAGCACTGAACATAGACCACATGCTCTCCAAATAGGACCTGCATTGATGTCACACATTTGGTTATGTAACGTGCTGAGTCTGTAACAATTGCTTGAATGTTTTTGAAATTGACACCGTATGTATTAACACACTCATTTATAGCCTGAGAGCATGTTGTTGCATCTGCTTTCTTCAGAATGTTTACTGCAGCCACCTTCAAAACAGGTTCTGTTAAATTGTCTGAACAATTCCTAAAAAGCACAACAAACACACATCTTCCTTTGGTATCTGTCATCTCGTCACAAAGTATAACAATATTTTTCTGCTGAAGAAGTTCCTTTACTGCATCAAAGTATGCCTGTGCTGCCACAGGAACATATTTTTCTCTGAGAGATTTCACACAAGGTAAATCTCCAGCACCAAAAAACCATAATTTCAGTAAGACTAAGACAGTAATATCAAACATTTTTATTTTCTAAGGTAAATATTACATGAACTAGGTCTTGTTCAAAAACCATAGTAGGCCTACAGGCCAAGTTGTAGTTAAATATATAAATTTGTAAATTACACTTACTTTTAATAAATTCAGCCATCCATCCTCTTAAACTAGGATCATCTAGCTTTTCAAGTGGAGTGTTGGGTTTTGCAAAAGCTTCAGTTGTTTTAATACCAAGATCATCAACTGCCAATTTTCTTCTTTTTGAGCTACTAAAGCAAGCAAGCACAGGCGTTTGAACTTGAGCATGTGAATCAGCACCTTTTTGTTTGTTTAAAAGGTTAATAGGTTTTTGAGTTTTTGTATGTTTTAATACTGAGTCTTTCTTTTCATACGAAACTATGCAGTTACAAAAACGACACATTAGAGTTTGAGAATCAAAAGCATAAAGACCGTCACTTTTGAACTCGGCTGCTCGTTGCTGTACATCCACTGCCGTTTTCGGCATTTTGGACAATAAAATAACAATATCCACACAGCGAGGATAGCTGCCGCTATTGCTTCAGAAAGAAATACAATACTTTCCAAGAGCCGTATTTTGAAGAAAACAAAGTTGGGTAACGTAGGTCTGCAATTATTCAGAGGAACCAAATTCCAATTCCGTAATTTGTATGTAAACGAGCAATGGTATAACTGCAATTTGTTTACATGTTTGCCAACATAACAAGTTTATTTTTATAATTCATGTTCTAAAACTTTTAACTTTTAGATAAACAACGATAGTGTGAAAACGCCATTGTATCATAGTTTTGTCACGTATAGCAGTGATAAAATTTCATCTTAACTCGTGCCCTAATTTATGTTTAGATTTTCTGACAAATATTCTATGGCCATCAAGGCCTTATAATAAATCCCGCTATCTTAACAGTAACAATTTTGTTTGGTGATAATAATATTTTTGAACTGTGTACTTGAAAAAAAATTATGGAACGGGTGTGTCGTTCAAAGAAAGTTACAATATGTGATCCACAAATTATTGACACTTAGACATTCAAAATTTTAAACACGTAAAAACAACTTGTTGCTGCAACGAAGACGGCGGACGCTTGGTAAACAGTGTGACGAGTATTCCTAACCTCAACCACAAAATGTGATATAAACATGCACATCGATAGGCAATTAACATATCAATGTGCATTTTTTTTGCCATNTGCCATATTTAGGCAAAGCAACAACAAGACATCATTTTGTAGCACTCATTCCGCGAATATTGGTTTAATTTCAAGTAAAGGTCAGTGTGCATTTTCATAAAATAGATTTATTTGAAGTAAAATGGTAAAAATTGCATTATTCACACTAAAATGCTAAAATTCACGTTATTTTTCATTTTATTGCAAAAAATATTTTTTCAGATCTCTACATGTTTAATATTCTAAATACCTATACGATAAAATATTCCAAAATAATTATTATAGTGTTAAAATTTTACCACAAATAATGATACATGTAAATTAAGCTTCTTTAGTCCTTACTATTTTAAAAACTTGTTTTCATCCTAAAAGATAATTATTAAATTTCAAAATAAGTTTATAACCCATTCCTGCGAGTTTTCCAGGTTAAAGCAACATGGCGGAGATTAGGTTATCCAGTTAGGTATTTATTAATTAGCAAGTTTTGTTGTTTACTAAAAACTAAAGTACCAAATATGTCATAATTCTAGTAAAATTAATTGGGTCAAGTAACCATTTAGTTAACTGACAATTGGAACCAGGCCTATGAAATAACAGATTTATTTAATTCAAGCATGGAATAAAACCACATGGAAACTATATTCAACAGCCCAAAATCCCACGGCAACCAGAATCAGTTCTACGCGAACTTATTCCAAAAAACTGTTATAATTAGTGATCAAACAAAACCACCTTCTAAGCATAAAATTCCGCTTTATATAGCTTACAAAAATTTTAAGTACTGTTGCATTTTTTAAAGCTTAAGTGTAGAGTTGTTCCGATACCATGTTCTCCGATACAGATGCCCTTCCCTCTTGCTCGTTTCTAAGCTTGCAGTTTGATGTGCGTCACAATGTGTCACGTGCTTGTTCAAATGTGATGTGGTAAAACAGCTTTTATCTTTACCACCCCGAAACACTATTTTACCACTCTGGTTGCATTTTGTTCTACTTACATCTGTCAAGTCATTAGAAAAGTATTTCCACACACTAGACATTTTAACGCAGTATGTAACAATTCATGGGTGCCAAAAAATGCATATCACGCGTTGAAAAACACTATAAACAAAAAACAATCAGGATTAGGCTCAGATAGTCAGATGCTCAGTATTTTTTGCAGAGTCGTGTCCGCTAGCGTCAAGTATTTAATGACCACAGATGCAGACTTCAGTTTTACCAATAGTCCATACAGACAGTAATGCATACGCTGGTTTTCAACTTTTACCAACTCTTGTGTCTTTTCACTTGCTCGTTTGTAGTAATGTATTGTTGCTATGATTTATTTACGTTTTTATGCGCGTCATATTGCAGCTCGCCATCTGGAAGATAAATACTTTACAACAGTTACAGGCTGCAATAATTTCCAGCAGTGAAAGTTATTTTTAAAATATTTTCAAACAGCTCACAATATGTTTAAGTATAAATCATACATTTCAGTTTGGCGTAGTTCTGTTTTTCATGCCAGACGGTAATAATAATAACAGGCAACAAAAAAAAATTCCAAACATATACGCGCAAGATTAGAGAACACATTGGTGGTTACAGAATAGTTCTCAGTGCAGCCGCAAGAGGTCAATGTAAATATTCGAAATGGTATCGATTGTAGATCGCAATATCGCCACCCAGAGCACAGCGAAATGAAAATCTTCCACTTGCGTACATGATATATACATCTCTGAACTCCAGCCATTTATTTTTAAACAGATGTAAGCAAGTCATGAGTAGCGTGATAGAAAATCTGTGATGTTCGCCTTTAAATCCAGGTCTTTTTGTTGGTTTAAAATTCCATAAAAACTGACAGGGCTGATTAGTATTGTAAAACGTACCACACCATATAATTTTTGTGGCTAAAGAAAGCAATAACCTGATTTCATTGTCTATTACCGATACTAATGTATTGGCCCGATACCATACCCGATACAGATACATTAAAAAAAGGTTAAGTACCGACCAATACCGATACTGGGTATCGGCATTGGAACAACTCTACTTCAGTGTATTGTAGAAGGTATCATCGGATAACGCCTAGTCACAGTTGCTACGTTTCCATGTCGTTTTCAAAACAATTTCAAAATTTTCCGGGCTCAATTCCGACCAAGTGCGATACTTGTTTACATGTAAACTTTGGATCTGAATTGAAATCTATTTCAAAACTGTGATTGTAATATAAATTAATATGAGTAAATATTTGTGTCTGTCGAGTTAAAGTATTAAATGAAATTAATATTTCCACCGATGTAAAATTAAAGGCGTTTTTATGCTAGACATCGGTGTATTTTGAAAGTGAGAAAGAGAAAACTATTGTACCTTGAAATTCAATTGCTTTTGAAAGCCATTTAGACAAGCGTACTGAGTATGGTAAGTGCATTGAAAATGACATGGTAACGTAGCAATTATTAATGACAAGAAATGTAATACAAAATTCACACTGAAGATTTATTTACCTTCACAAAAAATTTCTTCTGATCCACACTTTTTCAACAAACATTTGAGACTTCACATAGCGAATTATCTTGACCACAGGCGAACTCAAAAGTTGTGCCAGAAACATCCAATGTATTTTCACAAGCCCCTCAATAATCACTTTGCCGTTAAATTATCAATGTTTTTAACGCTAGTCCTACTAAAATGGTGGGTACAACTTGTGATTCAGCACATAAGCAAAGATACCGGCCACAATATATGCATTCCCAGTAACATCAACCATAATATTGATACATTCGGGTTACTGTCTGTTGCTACTCACTTTTGCTTTGCGACTTCTCACGTGTCGTGTAGGCCATAACCACATCGCAGCACGGGAGTGGATACAATCGTATTTATTTTAATATAGGCATCAATTGTGCAATGAACTAGCAAACAGGAAAAAAATTCACAACGGTACTACAAAAAATTACAAAAATAACTATTCTATATAAAAAATTAAAAGTCTCAAAAAATTACTAAACAGCAGCTTTGTGCTGTAGTGTCTGTTTCCTTCTTATACCTCTCACTCGGCTGGCTTGCTTCCATTGTCACTCTACCTCTTGCTTGTTAAATTCCCCTTTAGCCAGTAGTGGTATTTTATTATGAAAGAAACACGACTCTGCTTCTTTTATGGAATGGACTAACTTCCTCCTCTTATAGTCATGGTTTACTAAGAAAAAAGTTTGGGACTAGTTTCTACCAATAAGAATAATATTTTGCTTGGTTAAAATATTCTACCTTTTCCCTCCCACCGAGAGAATGATAACAGAACTTAGAAAAGAAAAGGTATAAAGGGGATGGTAATGTCAGCCACTTGATGTTGAAAAAAAAAGAAAAATAAGTTAACTGTTACAGGAGTGGAGTGAGAGGGTAGCTCTCAGGCTGGCTGGCAGCATGCTGCCAAATGAACGGACAAGCAGTTAACATTGAAAGATATTGTTTGTTGAAAGTTCTTTTTTTATATACACATTTGTAAAACAGTAATTATGAGAAAAATAATGGCATGTGTACTAGATCTACGCATATTTCTGCTATGATTGTATGTATTTGTGTCGTGCTAAGACTGTACCTGTCGACCTTGATGTTATCTGCCACCAGCCCCACCGCCACACAAGCGGCAAGAGCTAGAAAAAGCAGCGTGTCATGACTCGTCTGCTTTTACTGCTGCCGAACATCACAAACAACAACAGAGAGTCAACGGATGTTGCAGAGTAGTTGTGGTTCAACGTAATGTTAGCGGTTTGGCAACGTAAAATTATTGATTCACAAGACATGACAACTGATTGTTAGGTGCAAATATTTGTTTATAACGTAAAACCACAGTGACTCAACTTGCACGTTCAGTAGTTCAATACCTGCTGGGAAAAAATTTGACTCAAATTACGAGTCAATTTTTGTTAGTTCGACTTGACTCGAGTTTTTGAATCTCGACCCATCACTACATGTCAAACTTTAGTTCTAATATTTAAACAAAAAATTTTGTTATTCTTTAATGATGTTATCTACCAAGTACAAAATTTTCCCACAATTCTACATCACTGCAAAATCCATGGCTGTTCCCACTTATTCTGGAATCTGCAAATGAACATGTGCACAGATGAAGTGGTGGGAAAAGTGCTCACACCTGAAAGTGGGGGCAGGACCAGGGGCCGGTGGCATGGGGCGGCTCTCTGCCTTGCTGCTGGGCACGAGCTGCATGGGCGGCTGTGGCGGAGCAAGGAACGTGGACGAGGTGCTCTGGTGGGCCAGCGCCAAGGTCGACATCATCGGGTCCTCCCGTAAGTCTGGCCGCCAGTCCGACTTGAAGTGCTTCTCAAAATAGCTGCCCACACAAAAACAGCACATTACACAACTGCTCCTACAAGAGAAAGGACCACTATAACACATCAGTCCTTTACTTACTATTTACTCAAACAAGGTGTAGGAAACAAGGTGTAGGAAACAAGGTGTAGGAAACAGAAGTAGAGGAGGAAATAATAAGCAGTCAGGGAAATGTATACAGACAACAAAAGTTTAGTAAGAACTGACGGGACAGACACTGTGGTTTCACCAAAGGATTGGAATGAAGCAGGGGAGTGTGTTATCGCTCCTTCCAATTCTAATATTTGTATAAACTATAATGTCCAAATTGAAATACATCATAGGGGTACACAAAATGAAGGCTAGGTGTTTGCAGATGATCTGATGAAGTAAAGTGAAAAAGAAATTTTTTTTGGAAAATCTGAAGATACCGTTACATATGAATATATATTATTTTAATATGCTTGTAGGCATATGTATGTATACATAGAAATATAAAATGATTTTAAATTTACTGTATATATACAGTAATCTCCCAATTTACCAGGGGTAGCTTGATAGGATTGCAGCTTAACCGTGAAGCCACCAGTTCAAATATTGAACAGCTGCCACCAGTTGCGCGTCGCCACTATTAATAACCTATGCACACTGTGTTATTTACCAGGTGAGTACCGATTTATTTTAATATTAAAAGTGTTCAGGTACTGCATTTACACACGTTTTAACAGTGAATATATGTCAAAATTGGAAGTATTAGGAATTCGAAGAAATTGTCAGACAGCACATTTTCATTCATAAAAATAAAGTATTTCATGATTAAAACTGGCATTGCTCGTCAAAAAAAGTAAGCTTGTGGAGTTCATATACGCAGAGACCATTTATAAATTAACTGTGGCACCGAGTGCTACTGGATGACAAAATATCACATTAACATAAATATTATTTGCAGCAAAAATGATTATATCGTGAACAAAGCGTGGTTTTAATAAATAAATAATTAACATTTATTTTCGCTTTGTTGTTGAAGTGGGAGAGGAGAGGGGACAAAAAAAAATAGAAAACGGCCAGCTGGCCTTCGAAAGGCTTGGCGATTGCAGGCTGAATCCAAATTATTAGCAAGCACAATAGCTTCACACGGAAATATGTTACGCTAAAAAAATTATAGAGATTGCCGAAAATTTAAAACAATGAGAATTTGTTCACATATTTGCATTTAACACATTAAGAAGAGTCATTTCATGAGGGCGTGGTTTGAGAAGCGAGCCGCGCGCACTGGCCAACAGATGGCAGCACAGTCACCTATTTAGCTGTTGTGTCGCAAAAGTATATCTATCACATCCTTTTAAAAGTAAACTTTTCATCTAGTGCGGGCTCAAAACAATTC
Organism: Clitarchus hookeri; assembly: GCA_002778355.1. Classification (NCBI taxonomy): domain Eukaryota; kingdom Metazoa; phylum Arthropoda; class Insecta; order Phasmatodea; family Phasmatidae; genus Clitarchus; species Clitarchus hookeri. The sequence continues at coordinate 8,415 of NQII01005738.1, read as the reverse complement.
AGATTTAATATATATATATTACGTCAAATTAATGTACAAATATTTGAAAAATACTCTGCGATAGATGTGCGGCATCTTAAATTAATATGAAGCATTCACGTGGCGAAATTAGCAGCAAGTACTAGCACGGCCTTTGAAAAAGAGACAAATGAAGCTAAACTATTACATATGGTGTTCGGTTTTGTTTACACACCTACACAATATTCTAGAACATGGTTTAATTTATTAGAATAATAGCAGCTGTTTTGTGATGATATAAAATACATAGACATTTTGTCTACGATCTCCTTCCTGCCCGCANATTAGAATAATAGCAGCTGTTTTGTGATGATATAAAATACATAGACATTTTGTCTACGATCTCCTTCCTGCCCGCATATTTCTCAGATATCTGTTGTTCAAATGTAGGCTGTCAAAATGCCAACGTGAATTTTCTTGCAATCGTTCACGCATCAGCTGATATAGGATTTTGTGTATGTGATATGTTAATATAATTTATGATGTTGCCACACACTGGCTGTCAAAAAATTGAATTCTTATACGACTATTATTTGTTTACATAAAATACGTGTACAGTATGTAGNCTATTGCAATAGTTTTTAAATGCACTGTCATTTCCCCTATCATTTGAAAGGTACTTAACTTCATTTATAACGAAAATCTGTCAATGAAACGATAGGAACATTTGTAAACTCGTATTTTTAAAATGTTTAAACACATAGTATCGCAAGTGACATTCGCTTGCCACGCGCGAGCCATCCTTTGTTGGTTTGTGTGGCGACACTCGCGTCGGCCGGAGCTATGGTAAGAGGAGCGGGCGGGTGTTGTGAGGGATAAGGAAAATGGTATTATAGTGGAGGGGAGAGGTACGAATGGGAGTAGAGCTAGTCGAGGCCAAGAAAAGAGGGATACGCTGAAAAGGGACCAATGGGAAAGGGGAATGGTGGAGGCAAGATGCTAGCAGCGTACCGCTCCTTTTATGCTGTACTGTCTACATGGTTAACTACTTTAGTTTAGTTGTTAAATAAAACTGGAATTTTGAATATTCAAGGTTTTTATATTATTAAAAACTAATTTTAAATGCCAAAGTTTGTTATAAAATTGTCTTAGATCATAAGGGAGTGACCCGGGAAAAGTTTTGTAATTGAAAAAAGTTATTTCATAATCTGTGATTTTGTTCTGCAAAAACGGGAATTTGAATATTGCAGGTTTTAAAAGTATTAAAAATGGATTTTAAATTCCAGAGTTTGTTATAAAAATGACGTAAATCGTGAAGGCATGACCCGAGAAAAGTTTTGAGATTTGAAAATTAGTTTTCCATAAACTGTGATTTTAAATAANGTTTTGCAAAAACGGGAATTTGAATATTGCAGGTTTTAAAAGTATTAAAAATAGATTTTAAATGCCAGAGTTTGTTATAAAATGTCGTAAATCGTAAAGGCGCGACCCGAGAAAACTGGTATTTAAAGAATGATTTCACGAGTGATTTTAAGTTGCTGTTTTAATTAGAAATACTATTGAAAGTTTACTGGTATGTTATTTTGTATGTTGAGGAGTTCATTTGGTTAAATTACGCCTATTTCCTAGTGGGTGTGTCACTCTGCCGAGCGAGTAAAAGTTTGTTTGGAAACTTGGTTTTAAAATATTTTAAGTCGCGGAAAGACGTTGAGGGAGTGTAATAAATGATTCAAAACAGTTTGTTTAGTTATTATTCTTTCAATAATACTTGAAAACAATAATTAGTTTTGAGAAAGAAAGCTTGAAAAAAAAAATTGTGACGTGCTGCAAGATGAAAGGTACCCTAAGGTTGTTAAAAGACTGGTAACAACTGCTGCAGGCGGCGGCTTTATTTTTCTTTTAAGCGACTTGCTGGTTTTTTTTTGCCAGGTTGTAATGTCACCCCAAAAAAAATTTGTCATGTCGCCTTTTTCTTTTTTCTCAACCTGAGAGGCTGGCTATCCTGTCTTACAGGGAATCAAATAAGGTTTGGAGGAATTTATCGATCGGCAACATGAATGTGAAAGGAAGTGGAGGGGAAACTTAAACATGTGGAAGCTCTGCTTTGAGGCGTGACAGGTTTGTAAAATGATGAGGGGGAGTTGGGAGAGACAGGAGAAGAAGAGGTAGGTGAAAGAAAGAGACAAGGAGTGAAGTAGCGCGCTGATTGGTAGGCAACTAACTCCATCCCGCAACCCGAAAATTTGGGGGAGAGGAAGAAGAAAGGAGGAGGAAGACACGTCGCGTGTGTCTGCTGGTCGTTACATACACTTCATACACATAGTTTACGGCATTCTTTAAACACAGGATCTACAAGGGCTGCCCGTAAGAACCTCCTGGTCGGAAGGGCAACACTGTAAAAAAAAAAATTGTGTTATAAGGATAGCTTGCTATAGTGATAATTTATTTTGCCATTGTCGACTATCGCTATAATGTGGTTCCACTGTATATTCATTTCTATCTAATATTCCTATGCTTACATCAATCAATCAATCAATCACAATCTATCTATCTCTGTGTGTGTGTACAAAAATTTGACTCCTGACGTGAATGAGTATGTGGGTTTTCTCAGAGTGCTCCCCTGTGTTTTATATTTCAAATGTATAGCACAAGGCCCTCTGTGAGCATATGCCGGGCTCCTTAAAAGAGCAGTACCAGATATGTTCCGCTATTTATATGGATCGTTCACAACATGTTTCCTGAAGTGATATTTGAGAGGGCAAAATCGTACAATGAATGAATGGTTCGTGAAGTTTTGTGCAATGCTTCGCAAACGTGGAGACATGCTTCTGGGCATCAAAGATGCTGGCGAGTGTATCGTGGGTTCGAGTCCCGATCAGATGGTGCTACATCGACCGCCATGGGCATGTTCGCAAGTGTGCTGTATTGATGGTGAGTTATCCAGCATAGTTTGTTTGGCTCTAGAATTAGTCTGGCGATAACTTGTCAAACAGCATCGGCCGTACGGCATATGACAAATGGTTGATGCCCAACGCAATATTCAATGAATGTTATGAATAATCTGCATTTATAAATGAATATATTCATGACTTTTAGGTTAGTTATTATTCAACTAGCAAATCACATCAGTAAGATCTTGGCAGGAGTAAAGTGCATGAATTCATGTATGATTGAAGACTAAGTTACCCACTGATTGTGTGAAATACAGTATGGAGAATATGTCTACACACATAGATTCATCTCATCAGATTGAAAAACAGTGTTGCTGTTATGATAAAACTTTTAATAATAAATTGTGGGGTGAACACTACAACTAGGTAACTACAATTCAGCTGTTTCGAGGAAAACTCAAATTAATGTTTTGTCATGATTTGTGAAGTGTGTGAAGACTTGATTAAATGTTATTTTACTACCGTTTCTAAATTTTATTTAATTAAAAGTATGTATGTTTTCTTCCAAACAAAAATTTTTCAACAAAAGTGAAAAACAGTCAATTTGTAGTTACCTAGTTGTAGTACTCACCCCACGAAATGATGGCGTGTAATGAGCAAATGTTCTGAAGGACTGACCTCCGAACTACGACGATGTGATGGGCGTGATATGCCATTTACTAGATGCAATAATTTTTATGTTTTTTACAAGATATGTAAAGGTAGTGTTATATCATCTGGATGGTATGATTGGAATGTTTTTGGTAGATATGGAGGGTGGTAGGTTTTCAGTATTATTGGTAGAAATGGTCTTGCGACATGGTTGTGTCTTTTTTGTATGAACTGTCTATACAACCAGTATAACATGATGGTATTGTTGATAAGTATTTGGTTTTGAATATTTTCCTAGGAATGGATAATTGGTATGTTCTGAAAGTATGGTCTGGTAGTATTGTTTGTTGAAATGATTGGTTGTAATATTTTGGTTCAATGGTTGGTAGGGCTTGTGTGTATGAATGGCTGGTTTGCTGGTATTGTCTGATGGTAAGCTCTTTGCAAATGGACGGTATGGTATGGTATAGTCTGTCCAAATGGGATGTGTGGTATGATATGGTCTACAACTATTGATGGTTGGAATGTTTTGGCTTGAACATTTGATTTGCTGGTCTGATGGATATGACCTTTCGATATGACATTTTGGTATGGTTGGTTCATCTGTGAGGACATTCTGTATGGAGTGATGGTATGATCTGTGTCTATGTGACAAGTATGACTTTGAGGTATTGTTGTCTAGTATTTGGTTCAAATATTTTTGTAGGACTGGATGGTTGGAATGTTCTGACAATATGACCTACGGGTATTGCTGGTCTGGTAGTATGGCTGGTATAATTTCTTGATATAAACTATTGACATCACATTTTTTTTTTATTGTTGGTTCTCTTCTAGTGGCATGGACTGTGGGTAACGACTGATGTTATGAACGATTCATGTAGACAAGGTTTCATGTGAGAGAATATTTCATCTGAATATTTTGTAGGGATATCTGCTTGTTTTGTTTCTTGACAGAGGTTATGTTATTGCAGTGGATATTGTGTGATGGTTGAAATATCTGGCTGTATGGTTAGATAATATTGTATTAAATATGGTTGATGGGAATGCTGGTCAGCAAACTTTATTAAAATGATATTTATGTGAGTGATGGTCCTGTGTAAATTAAATGGAACATTGTCTCAAACTGCACAAACTTAACAAATTATATTGAATTGGCAACGTTTTTAGCATCGTGCTGAAGTATAAGAGTACTGAAATTTTGTGTACATGTCAGACTACGCATAATCTTGTCGCTGTCAGTTTACTTTTAAAGTGACATTCTAAAATTTGCAACACTGAAGTCTAAAGCAATCACTTCCTCGTATACTGCAGTTAGCACAGCACACGCCACAGTTATAACTGCATGCACTGCAGTTAGTGAACTGTTGAATAAAACATGAAATATAACACCAAACCCACAGTGGATTAAAAAATGTGAATCGTAAATAGTTTAATCAGCACACGAACACAACAAGGAGTATATTTACGTTCAAAATGTTTCGTCTAGACTTGCCAGTAAGGATAAAATATGCTACAATATATGTCACAGTTTTTTTTCTCGAACTAAACCTCTTTTTTGCAGTTTTATCTACCTTTGTTTCTATTGACTATTGACATAATTCTACTGTGCATTGTAAGCTGAGTGATGGGAAATAATATGGCCTGAAAGAGTAAACACAAAATAATTAATTACAATGTAAGAAAACGCGAAAATGATTGTTGATCCTCAGTTTTCTACAATAATTTCAATTGTGACAAAATTACACGAGTGTGAATGAAATTCCTCTCACAATATATTTTCTTACATATAATTAAGTAGTAATTGTGGTTGCATCACAGCAGTAATACATTTAATTGGGAAGTGTTTGTGCAATGTGTATATCCCCCTCTCTAATTACTAAAACCACGACTACGTACAGAACACATCACGTATGTTATGAACAGTTCCAAAAATAACGGTTATTTTTGATAAACTGGAACGTTCTGGAAAGGTTCCTTAAAATCGGAATGGTTACCATCTCTATTGCCGATATTTGTTTGTTTATAAGCTAAAAACAAAGTAACTCAACTTGCACGTTCAGTAGCTCGAAGTCTGCTGGGAAAAAACTAGACTCGAATGATGAGTCAATTTTTGTTAGTTCANGTAAAAACTAGACTCGAATGATGAGTCAATTTTTGTTAGTTCAACTCGACTATAGTTTTCGAGATGCAACCCATCGCTACATTTTTTCCATTTGTACAGGGTTCCATTTTATAGGAGGTTTGTTTTGGACTGATTCAGTGTTTAATTTACTTTTTTGCAAATCTACAGCTAACTACTATGCAAGATTTTTAATACATAGTTTTAGAGGCAGATTGTGTAGCTGTTTTCACGGCAANCATCTACAGCTAACTACTATGCAAGATTTTTAATACATAGTTTTAGAGGCAGATTGTGTAGCTGTTTTCACGGCAAAAACCAACCTCAAGAATTCAAGTAAAATAAGAAAATGATTTATATTTATATTATTTAATCCTAAGAAAACCACCAAACAGAGTTCCTGATACTAAATCTCATGCACATTTCTTTGTTTTCTGAGTACACGTTGCAATAAAACATATTCTAAAGACATCTTAAATAATTCCTTTGCAAACTATACAAATAAAGTCACAGTATTAACATTTTGATACAATAATGTAGTTGGAAGAAACGGAACTGTCCCCGAAAGTTTAATTTCCAGTCTCTTAAATCACTGTCATCAAGTTCACATGCATCACTCTCCTTTGATGTGCATGGCAGTGGTCCATATAGGATTGTATCTGAACAGCAAGGTTTTTTGTAAAAAAAAANTCACTCTCCTTTGATGTGCATGGCAGTGGTCCATATAGGATTGTATCTGAACAGCAAGGTTTTTTGTAAAAAAAAATTTGTGTAGCCTCTTTAGATGAAAAGTTTTTTAATTCAGAACCTTCAATAGAAATTCTCATCAAGTTGTTGAGGGTTGCATTTTTCAGTCCGTTCCGGTAGTCAGTTTTACTCTCTTCATGGTATAAAAAGCCCTCTCTCCCTTTGGATTCGAGACAGGAAAGGGTCCCAGAATGCAAATTATATGCACCAAATTTGGAAAATAATGTTTGTAGTTTTTGCAAAGCACTGTCCAAAGTTCATTTCCTGTTATGTGGCTCAAGTTAGATATCTAATATGTTTGGAAGTCTTTCCTTTCTTCACGTACACCATCTGCTGTAAAAACTTTTTCTTCTAACACTTCCTTATATGTGTGCACAAAAAATTGATTTCTTCATCACCATAAATGCATAGGTACTTTTCGTCAGTGGGCCACATTTTATAATGTAATATTTTAATTCCAAATCTTATGAAATCATTCTCATGCAGATCAGAAAATCTCTTATAAACTACATAATGCAGTTGAGTAAGAACATCATTGTACTGTCCTTAAATGTGTCAATTGAAGAGCAATGTGACAAAGAAATTCCCTGGTGAGACCACCATCTTCTTCCCTTTCCACCTTAGGCTTGAGAAGTTCACTCAGAGCATCACCGAAATTGCCATTTGTTATACTGGCAAGTGATGAATACAAAATGGTCTAAGCATACAGCATGTCGAAGTAGTCAAGACTGCAGTGCCAATGAGAGTTTCGACAAATGATTCAAAATGTCTTTTAAAAAAAAAGACCCATGCAACAAATTTTGCACTTTTCATTGTTCTTACTATAGCAGACAACTTGGCAGCCTGAGAATTATTTCCTGTAGCCCAATTTTTCAACTGAGTCACAATAACATTGTAGTTCCTTACTAAGACATCTAGACATTTCTTTTTATGTGTAACCCACCTTACACCTTGCACTCTGCTGGTTGGGACTGAAGTCACATTTTCTTCACCCAAAACCACGGTTAGCTATTGAAACTGATGAATGCGACTAGGACTTTTTGAATAGAACTCGTGAACTTCACCTAGTATTTTAAATACATCGGTGAGATACGTTGACTGTATGTAGCATTTTACATTTAGCTAGAGGCGATGACTATGGCAATGTATTGCAAAACAGCCAAGGGCATAGTTTTTTTAAATTCAGCAGAGACACTGTGTATATGCTCAAAATTCGCAGGTGCGCCATCTGCCAGAAAAGCATTTTTTTTTTCTTCAAAATTTGCAACCCCAAATTCAGTTAACATTTATTTCATGCTAGTGAAAATTGCAGATGCAGAAGAGTTAGGAAAATCAGTGATTTTAAAATATTTGAACTCAACAGCAGAGGTATCTTGGTTAATAAACATTGCAAAAAATATTTCTTTTTCAGTAACAATGACATTAGTGGAGCCATCGCAACAAATAGTTAAGTAATCAGTATTGCTCAAGTTGTCAATTCACTTTTCAAAGTTGTTGCAATGCAAGATGTGAATTTTTCACACTTTGGTAGAGTGGCATGTGTTTCACCAATGTCAATTCCATGACAATTTTTCTAGTTCAACAAGTTTTGGAAATTTATTAAATGCTATTTCTTGTTGAGCGAAAACGTACGCAATGCCCACATGGTTTCCGTTGTAATGTTTGGTTTCACCACTAATAGATGGCACTGTCTTGTCTACAGGTGTTTTAACAAAGAACTCTTGAATTAATGCAGGTTCATTAAAAATGTTAAGAGCATTCTTGTGCATTTCCGATTTAGCATGTTTAACACAGTTGTCCTTTTTTAGAACAGTTTCTTCTATATAAATGGTGTGTTAAAGTTGCGCAACTCACGGAGTGAGGTTTCACTTTTACGGCATAATTCATAATACACAGATGTCACATTCCCTGCATTTTCTTCACATTTAAGCCATGTGATCTGGGGATCCAGTTCATTTTTCCATTTATTTGAAGTACTATACCACACGCCTACAGTACCACTTGCCATTTTAAAAACAACAGGGCTCTATCATTGCAGATGAAGATGTT